>BQNB010121020.1:0-20529 GCA_026074375.1 Tanacetum coccineum
TGTTTCCATGAGAATAAATGATGAGAAAAGTGAAAGTTGATTTTAAAAGGTGATTCATAAAAGGTTCTAAACAAGGGCATTTTGGAAACTTGCTAGTTTACAAAGTGTACAATTCATAACATTGCGTGAGGACACGGCAATCCTTTAGTTTGGGGAATTTTGATATTTGCTTAATTGTATATGTAAATTACCCGGGATTTTGCCAAATAAAAGCTAAGAAATTGCCAAAAGAATAGAAATTGTGTGCTTTTGTGTCCAATTGTGCAGGAAAGGTTTAAAAAGACAAAAAGAAGCAAAAACGATCAAAAACCGACAAGGAAAAAGACAAAGAGTCAAGAGCAAGAGTGAAAATTCAGCCAGAGATCACAGCCGGATCAGCCCGACACAGTCAAAGAAAGAAATAAAGGAACTCAAAGACCCAAGATAAAGTCAAAGGGCCATTATTGACAAGTCTTCAAAGTCTAAAGAGCTCATTTGAAGTTTTGAAGTATCAAGGACCAAGTTTGCCAAGAGTTGAAAATACTTTATAAAGAAGAAAATAGAAGAAAACAACAACAAGGGCTAAACCTGCCATTCTCCAAACCTCTTTATAACTACAAGTGGGAACCCCCCCGCTCTCTTTTCTATTATAAAACTCGTTCCTACACTCTCCCCAATCACAATGAGACACGTGTAAACACCCTATTGGCCAAACTGCTAACAGACACAACTAATTTTCCCGCCAACACTTTCACAAACGCCAAATCCCAATCCCTTTTTTTCACAAACACCCCTACCCGCTCCCTTTTCTCTTATAAAACCTCTTCATACACTTTCACCAATCAACAACAAACACGTGTAAACATCCTATTGGCCTTGCCACCTCACCAAACCCATCAAACGGCCACAAATTGACTTCAAAAGATCTACGGTTGTGATTTAAAGGAATCCTCTAGAAATCCTTCCCTCTCTTCACCTCTCCTCTATAAATAGCAGCTCTAGACATCATTTTGTTGTTGTTAGATTTTAGTTTTAAACTTTTACCTTGTAATTTCCCGTTTTTTTTAAGCAATTCTCTTTTACTTCAAGCAATTAAGCTTTTAAGCTCTTGTATTCTTCCTTTTTAACTTGTACTTGTCAATTCTATTAATATCAATCTATTTTAAAAGTGTTTGTGTTCTTTGATTTCAATTCCAATACGTTTTTGATCAATAAGCTCTAAATAAGCTAGTGTGAGCTTATTGATTCTCATAAGCTCAATATTAGTTAAACTGTTTCATTAAGCTTTCATTTACTTATTTTACCTACTCACATTAAAAACATGATCACTATAAATCTTGAATAATATTTGAGTTCATTTTGGGAAGCAAAGAGCTAATAAGCTCAAATTTCAGCTTATTGAGTTTTAAGCCTTGGTTTAGAGGCAAGGTGCCAATAGGATCACCTAGACTCTTCACTTGGATGTCTAGGTGAAGAAGACTCTTCAATATAGGTTACTTTCTCTTAATTCAATTAACCAATTCAAAGCTTATTTTCAACTTGCTATTTCTTTTAAGTCCTCATTTAAATCCTGTTCATTAGAGGTTTACCTTACTCAAATTTGAATTGTTTTCCAGTCTATTTAGCATTAAAACTAGTAAAAATGGTCACTGTCACTTTCCTGTCATATACTAGTAGTGTATAAGCTTAGTAGAGAAAGTGCTTATTCTCATTCCATAAAGCTGAGTGTTAATAGTTTAGATTAGCTTTTAAAAGTTTAGAAATAGTTAAGTGGATTAAGTTTCCAAGTGTCTTAGAGGGTTTAAATAAGCATTTAAAGCCAAAAATAGTTTGGGCAACAGAATTAATAGGAGATGTTTTGGATATTGCCTTAATTGACTCAAAAAGTCAACCATAGGTTGTCAAAGTTTTTCAATTAGCTGATTTAGGTTGTATAACAAAGTTTTAAACAGCTTTTAGAAGTTAGGCTTTAGAATTTAAAAGTTGTGGAGTTAAAATCTCTTGCCAGCACCAGGGGATTTTTCAGTAGAAGTTACTTTAAAATTTGTGAGTTTAAAAGCACCTTAGAGACCATAAATAGATAATTCAGTATTAGATTCTATAAGTAAGTAGGATTTTAGATCTTTTAGTGTAAAGTTAAGCTTGCAATTGTTCCTTGCACACTGCACCAGCAGCCAAACACATCAGCAAAGCACACAGCAAGTGCATTATTTTTGCCATTGTTTTCACTTTGAATTTTCTCTTTTCCTTTTAGAATTTTGCAAAAGCCTTATAACTAGGTAGATTTTAGATAATTAGAGTAGCTTAATTCCTAAATATCAGCCCTTAAGGTCCAAAAATAAGCTTGATAGCTTATTTGTAAAAAGCTCAAAACAGTTTCAAGTTAAAACTAGCACATTTTTAGTTTAATTTTCTTGTTAATCCTGTTTATACTTAGCTAATTTTAGTTTAAACATCCCTAGTACACATCTTAATCTTCAAGAAGTCTCTTTTAGTTTTCATTTTCATTAAGTAATAAGCTCAAATTAAGCCAAAAGCCAAAAAGCTTGTCAAACTCATACTTTCTGTGACAGCCTTGGATTTTCTTATTTTCTAGCTTATTCTTTGGTCTAAAGTTGAAGTTGCCTTTATTAAAGTTGTTTAGAATAAGCTGGTTGCCAACTTTGTAGTTTTAAGTTTTTGCTCATTCTCACTTTTTCCATAAGCAAAATAAGCTAGAATCGCGAGGTCTATTTTGTACTTTTTCCATAGTTTAGGGTTATACGTTTCAGTTGTAGTGTAAATTTTCAAATGTTATCCCGCCTACCCTGTTCTTTCCTTTATTACAATTTCTACCCTATCTTTTGAAAAAGAATAAAATCGTTTTTAAATTTTAGAAATTAGTTTTATTAAATTAGGGTTTAGTTTTAATCTTTTCAATTAGATGTCAATTAGTTTTTAAAAATTGGGGCTTTTTGCACCATTGAATTTCTGCGCCATTTTAGCAATTTAAATCCATTTTTCTTTATTTTTCCAGTTTAATTTGTATTTTCTAGGAATTAAAATAATTTTTAAGGTAATTACTTTTTCTTAGAAAAATCATAAAAAATAGAAAAACAGTTGAAAAATTAAAAATTCTTATTTGTCATTTTTTTTAAATTTTTTTGTTTTTTTTTCATTTAAATCTAGTATTTTTGAAAAATAAATGAAAAATTTTAGTGTTAATTTTTAGAAAAAGATTATTTTTGATAAATCATTAAATCTTAGAAAAATCATAAAAAATTCAAAAATACATAAAAAATTCTAATTGTTTTTCCTAAAATTTTCATTTTCAATTTGTGATTTTTAGGTATAAAATTTATTAAAAGTTGTGTTTTAAATTTTAAATTTCAGTTTTAGCTTGCATTTAATACGTTTTGTGCATTTAATTTTCGTGCTTGTTAATTGTTTTTCAATACTTGTTTTTAAATTTGTAGTGTAATCAACAAATCAAATTTCCTTTACTTATCTAAACTCGAATCCGAATCATTCCTTAAATCTCAATTCACGATTTCGTTGGGACACGGACCCGAGTATAAGTACTTCCCGGATAAAAATATACAAATTGTGTTTTAATTTGTGAGATTTTCTACCTTATATTTCTTGTTTGAGAAGTAATTTTGAAAAAATTCTTACGAGAGGTAATTCCTATAAATCCTTAAATATTAAATTTGTTTTTACTACATACCAAATTTTGGTGGCGTGTTGTCATTGAGGGGGCCCATCCCTCTCGTTTTCTCAGTTGTATGTGTCTGTGTTGTGATTTGCAGGATAACCCAACATTTCAAGAATCCTCTCGTGTTTCGATGCCTAATTCCCGAAGCAACTCTATTTCTCATCCTTTGTGTAAATAAGTTTTGGGAGATCAATATCCTTTCATTATTATTAATTAATTATTTATTATCATATATAAGATTATTTATCTTATATGCAAAAATATATTTTAATATAACTTATTAATAATATACGATTAACGTTTATCTTTGTCTACTTAATAAACGGCTTAGATTTCGTAGAAACCCGACTTTAAACATTGAGGACAATGTTTCGTTTTAGTTTGGGGAAGGGAATCTATCGATTTGATGTTGCTTGCTTATTGTTTTGTTCTCGTCAATCGGTACCCGTTTTTCCCCACAAAAATAGCAAAAAATTTAAAAATTTTTCAGTCTTAAATCATATAAAAAAAAAAAAAAAAAAAATAGTGTTAAGACAAAAATTAATGTTTTTCCTATGTAAGAATAAGAAGTAATTTTTTTAGACTCCGCATGACGTGTTTGAGTTCTAGCTTTTTCCCTTAACAATTAATGAAGATAGTTTATTCTAGTCTCATGACATGCTAGAAACTTGGAATCATTAGTAAATGAAAGCTAGTGCTAATCTCAAGTAGATTTTAAATACGCCAAGTTGAATTTATATAGGCTAAGCATTCGCAAATTTCTTTTGTGAAGAACAAGAAATGATAGTGTTATTTATAAGTCATGACATTAAACGTAGAATAGTTGGATTTCTTTCAAGCTCATATGTATTAATTGTGGCTTTTTCTCCCATTACTTTTTTCACTTTTTAATGAAATGTTTAATAAATACGAGTTGTATGGTTTGTTGGGTTAATAATTATTAATAGATAGTTTCTCTTTATTCCTTAGTGATTGAGGATAATACACATCAGGAATACTTAATTTGGCTTAAAAATACAAAAATAAATAAATAAGTATCTCTGCCAGATTACTTCATTCATCGTGTCGGAGGCCGTGGCCGCGTTGGAGTTTTCATATAAGGGAGAGTCCGGTGTCATAATAAGTAGAATAACCTCTTGTCGACTCGCTATCGATGTGGCTTCGAGATAAAAGGCACCGGTTTTACTTATATAATCCGAAGTCGAAATATGTTTGCTACATCTTGTCGGAGGCGTGGCCGATGTTGTAGCCTACTAAAGGACTGAGGTTAATAATGTTAGCTTAATTTTTGTCTTTGTTTTTGCCTTAAAGAGCCTGAAGGTAAATGGGTGCAATAAGATTGTTCATCTTACTTAAAAAGAGCCTTAGGTATATGACATGAATGTGCCCTGCTTAAGTAGCCTAATAAAAAGACCAAATTTTGTCCCTCGATGTGGACTTTATTCATGATTGCATTTGGATCTTTGAGAAGGGCTAGGAGCTATATTGCGATCTTAACCATTACACTTATTTTCTGAATTAATAAGTATCGAGAACAAAAAGTCTTAAAGAGCCTCGGGTATATGACTTAAGTAAAATCCTGAGATACAAAAGTAGGGATTTGCGGGAGGAGAAGTACGAACACAATTAATATTTTTTGAGTAGTGTTTTAGATGTCATGGACTTGTAATTAACATGATCTTGTTTTTTAAAGCTTAGCATGGGAAAAGTGAAAAATCGTGGAAGATGAATTTATCTTTTAACGCTTAATTGTGCTTTTTGTTCTATGATCCTAAAAGTACCACCCAATGTGGATGAAAACATGCATTAATGTCAACACACATAAATTGTAGTTAGGTAGTAAAATCAAGAAAATCATAAAAAGAGAAAAGCTTAGAAAAAATGGAAGTCGGGTGTTTTAACTTGTGATCTCTTATCTCTCTCAAAACAAAACTCATTGCAAACTTTTCAAAGAGGTTTAGTTTGGGGAATTTTTGAGTATTGGGTTATAAGGCATGTGATATTGCTAGGACACCAAATCTTTAGTTTGAGGGGAATTTTGATAAGTGTATGAATACACATATTCAATTTATGTTTAAAATAACCCAATAAACGCCAAAACGGATCAAAAAAATGGCAAAAATGTGTGCTTGCATCTGAGATATAGTGTGCAGGTATGGATAATGTCCAAAATATATGCCAGAATCAGGTAAAAAACAACACGAGAACGGATGATGATCAAAAGCAAAAGAAATCAAAGCCCGAAGCCAGAGAGATCATGCCTCAGCCTTCTTCAGTCAACTGCAGCTAAACCACAGTCAACCAAAGCCCAGCTCCATTGTTTTAATAACTCAAGGGCTGTTTTTGCAATTGGTGAAAGTTGTTTTTAATCCTGAAAAGGTGCTTGCCAAACACAAGGGCCAAAGATGTAATTACCTCATAGTTACAAAAGGGCGCGGGTCAATGAACCGGGTCAAACTACCCGTGGACCATCTCTCAACCAATCATATCAAAAGCCCCAACCCGATCCTACCCATACCCTAACCCGACCAACCCGGTTACACTTATAACCCCATTAACATTTACTGTTCCTCATTTTTACCCAAATGCGATTAAACTCTCACACACACACGATTATACACCAAGAACACCATGAACCCTAGTTCGATAACCCCTCATCCCCACACTAATTAACCATAGGGTTAATAACCCTCTCACAACCCTTAACCATCCTGTCACTTTCAATTAACCCACAACCAAACCCCATCCACCCCTGGCAAAATAAGAAGAAACGATTGTTGATGTGACGATGTAGTGTTTTTCACTCACAAACTAACACACTTATAATCCACGTCATTGATCCGGGTGCAACACATGCCTCAATCGAACATTTGAATATAATCAAGGAAAAGAGAAAAGATTGAAGGTGCTGGGATAAAGAGGATAGAAGGATCGAGAAGATGGCAAGAGCTCAAGCTTGGGGTATAAATACCCCCTCATTCCAGCTTATTCGTGGTGAATTTTTTAGTTTATTTTAGTAGTTTAATTTCTTTTCGATTCAGTATTTTTAAGTTTCTTCAATTGTAATTTTCATGTTATGTAACTTTGTTTCAAAGTTGTAAGAACTTTATTTCAGTTTTAATAAAAGTGTTATTTCATATTAATTCGTTTCTTCATTTAAATTCTATCAAAGTATTTGTGTTTGTGTTTATCGTGATGAAGGCTTGATACCATCTTGGAATTGGATGGCGGTTGAGTGTTCAATGGGGTGTAGTAGGCTGAGGGTCAGCTTATAGGTTAGATTAGGTTTTTGTTATTGATTAAGGGCTTATGTGGATTAAGCCATAAGCCCATTATAAGCTGCTTATTCTTTCCTGTTCTTGCTGGAAAGAAATAAGGTACTACTTTCCTCTTATTTTTATAATTTGTTTAGTAGGTTAAATTGAAACATAATAAGCTGCTGGTAATCTGTTTTAGTCATAATCTGTCTAGTTGTAGTTTAAATAAGTGTTTGGATTTGCTTATTTGAATAAGCTTATTTCATTTAGTAGTTTGAAATCTGTTAAGAGGATTGGAAGTGTTTGCTTAATTTGTTTAAGGTAAAAGTTATAAGCTGATTAAGCTAGAAAAAAGCTTATCAGCCCTTATAAGCATACTCAGCTTATTCTATATAAGCTGAGAGTTAAGTTTTAGCTTCTTAAAAAGTTAATAAGCTGTTTTCTATATAATTAGGATGCTGAGTGTTAGTAGCTAGGGAGTTCAGGGGCCTGTCTTGCATTTTTTTTATAGTTTCTGTTAGTTTAAAAGTTACACAGTTAGTCCTTGTTAAATGCGCAGTTAGTCCTTAGTTAATTACATAGTTAGTCCTTCGTTAGTTTAATTATTAGTCTAGTTAAGTCCCTAGGTTAAGGGACTATTTCTGTCAATAGATCAAACTTTGTGTGTTTTATAAAACATTAATATTAGGCCGCCTACCCTCAACTTTACTTTGTGTCACTTTCGGCCCATGTGTTTTGGTAAAATCGGTTAAGCTTAATAAAAATAGTTTTTTTTTTTTATATAAATAATTATTAGATTTTAGTTTACTAACTTAAATTAGTTTAAAATAACTCATTAAAAATTAGGGCTTTTGATAAAATTAATTTTCTGCATTATTTCTTTTTATAAAAAATATTTTTATATAATTTTTAGTTTAAGTTTTATATTTTTTAAAAATTAATTTTCAAAGTTAGATTTAATCATTTAATTTTCAATCCTTTAGTTTTTTACTTTTCAACTTTAACTTTAAATTTTAATCTTTTAAATAGAAAAATTAGTAATAAAAAATGTTTTTCTCATCTTTTTAAGTAATTTAGAGTTAATTTAGTTTAAAAAATATTTTTCTTCTTAAGGTTTTTAATCATTTAATATCTATTTTTATTTTAAATTTAATTTAGATTAAATAGATTTAATTCAGTAAAAACCGAAAAGCCCTTAAAAAAAATATTTTTCTTATCCCTAAAATTTTCTTTAGCATTATATTTAGGTTTAGGAATCTATTTACATTTTTAAGTATAATAATTGCATTTGTTTTCTTAAATGTCGCATGTTTTATTTACTTTCGTAAATTATTGAATTTGTTGAATTATTGTTTAATTGTGCCTTTAATTTAGTAAGTGTAATTAAATCAAAATATCTCTTTTTCTTATTCCAAATCAATCATTCCGAACGAGATCGAGGTTTCCATTGCACGAGTCATTGGGGAAAACGGACCCGGGTGACATACTTAACCGGTTTAATATACGTATTTTATATTATATTATATATATTTTTGAGAGTGAATTTTATCAAGGGTAACTTGGTAACTTTCTTAATTACTCTCGGGATTATATTTTATTTTATATTTTACGTGTATAAAACTAAGCAATCAGAAGGAAAAGCTCCAATGATTGTTGAAGAGACTCAAGCTCCCAAAAGAACTAAAGAACAAATTTAACAATAAGAAGCTAGTCTTGCAGAAGCCATAAGATTGCAAACTCTAGAGGAAGAAGAAACTGCCAAACAAGTTCATTTGGATGCTTTATTTGGCTAAAAGATTGGCAGAAAGAAGAAGAGATAACCTGAGTCAAACAAAAGAAAAGAAAACTCAAGTCAAATTGAAGCTCAATTTTATTACTGAAGAAGACTGGGATGCTATTAGAGCCAAGTTAGAAGTAAATGCAGAGTTGACAAAAGATGTGTTGGGAAAGGATTTGCCTGAACAAGATTTTGCAAAAAGAATGGTAGATTTGGTGAATCAAAGAAAGAAACATTTTGCAGAAGAAAGAGCTAAGGCAAAGAGAAATAAACCTATGACTTGGTCACAGTTAGAGAATTTTATACTTGTCAAAACTATCTGAAAATCAAGGAACTTGGAAGCTTTCTCAGTTAAGAAAGTTGAAGATGAAGAGGATTAAAGAAGATTTGAGAAGTTAGTTAAGCAGATTGATACTTTTGGTCCTATAAATATTAAAGCTACAAAGGCACAGTTGAAAAGATATGGAGAAGAGCTTCAGACATAAATTTCAAAGGAACAAAGGATTGATGATAAAGATGTTTCATAACAGAAGAAAAAGTTGAAAAGTGAAAGAAAAGAGCCAGTAAAAAGAGTAGGAAAAAGAAGAGAAGCAAAATGCTAGAAAGGTATAAGTATTGACAAGAAGTCCACAAGGAGATTCAGAAGACTGATAAAGAGATTCAGTAGAAAGCTATGAATACCTAATCCTTTGGATACAAAATCTATATATGTGGCAATTGGAGTATTTCAACAAGGTGAAAGAAGCATTTTAATCAGAATAATAAGAGCAATGGCGCTGATACATTTATATATGAGCTTTGGAGCAATGCTTCTAAAGACATCACAAGAGAGGATCTAAAATTGAGCTGTCTACATGTAAGATTAAGCCAGAAATATTGAACAAATAGGGCCCTGAAATGCTTTGACAGAGTACTATGGAGTGATCTCAAGACTATGTTTGATCCACCTCTCAATGAAGATGCTATTTGGAGCTTACCACTACAGCAAAAGATGATTAGTTGGAGATATTATGACAAGTGTGCATTACATTGTCTAACCTTAGAGGCATGCAATATTTATATGTTAGCAGATAGGAAGTATCCTCTGTCAAAAGATGCCTGCTAAGTGATGCTGAAAATGAAGCTTTTGGATGGAAAATGAAGGAAGTTTGTTATAAACTTTTGAAGATGATTGAGAAGCAAGCTGGTGTTAAAAAGTGATGAAGTTATCAGTAGCTGTGGACATATGTTGGAAACTGTGGACTATAATGGAAGAGAGAAGGGTTTGAGTGTTGGCTAACCACCACATAACAAATGGTCATCAGTTCACCATGCTTAATAGGCATAAGGACTGGCTAGTCCAAAGCAAACGACTTTGGTAAAGACTTCTCAAATCCGTTGATGGTTGACAGTTTACCAAAAACTGTATGGTAATTAACTCACCGTGTTTTTTAAAACAAAGAGTTAGCTACTCCAGAGCAAACGGCTACTGGTAAAGAGTAATCCATCGTTGATAAGCTGATATATTGCTAAAAATCATATGTAACTTCAACTCACCATGTTTCAAGTACTTAAGAAGTGAAATGGTTAATCAATGTTACCATGGTTTTATGAACCAACATTGGCTACTCCAGGGTTAAATGGCTAACTGTGTAAAAGACAATGAAATCCATTTAAATTTTTCAATGATATCACCTCTCACCAGGAGTTAACACACCTGGATGGATTAAAAAGACTAAAACTTTATGATCTGATGTATATATAATCAATGTTGCTGCTCTATTGGCGGAAGGAGATAGAACATGTAGCTGTGAAAGTTGGTCATGATTATTTTACATGGTTAGATGCTGCAAATATCAAGAGTAATGCTTTAAAGAGTTGCCTGATAGAAAATCAGAAAGTGCTCATACAATACATTCCTCATGTTACGTAGTTCTAGAATAATCCAAAGATAATGGCCATCACAACATCCTCAGGAATCTCATAATGAAGATAATCAAAAAACTTGAAGTTCACAAGCAAAGATCAATTAGGGAATGGATTGTTAGGAATTATGAAACATACTTAAGGTCTGGTAGTTATAAAGTTAAGTCTGGTAGACATAGTTAAGTCCTGCCAGACTAAATTTAAGTCTTGGCAGTACTATAGTTAGTAAAGTGCCTTGCCATTTTAAGTCTGTTTTATGTAACATAATATTTTATAATAGTTTATCAAAGAGATATCCTTAGGACAGATATGCATTATCCTTTTAAAAACGCGTTTGTAAAGCACATCGGGTTATCCTTAGGTGTAATAAAAGAACCACTAACGACATAGTGTTTGAGAAATAGAACCCTAATAGAAATCAATAGAAAATAGCAAAGTTTTACATTGTGTTCTTCTTAGTACTTGTGTTAAGATTCCGCATTAGCACATAGTATTCATAGTTATTGTCTCTCATATAGTTGATTTGGATTTATTCAAGTTAGCTATTGTCTTACAAAAGGCTAAACAGATCCAAGACTTTGGACCAACACATATGATGCTCCAAACTTTAAAGAAGCCGAGTCATTAACAATAGCTCCAGACCCATCAAATATGCATAAGCTCCACAATGTACAACCTTCAACACATATCTGGACAAAATCTCATCCTTTGGAACAAGTAATTGGTGACCCATCCAAACTTGTAATGACTCGAAACAGACTTCATACTGATTCTGAATTATGCATGTATGCATTAACCGCCAGCAGTCTCAAACCAAAGAATATCAAAGAAGCCATGTCAGATCACAGCTGGATAGAATCAATGCAAGATGAGCTGCATCAGTTTAAGAGACTAGATGTATGGGAACTAGTTTATAGACCAGATGGAAAGAATATAATTGCTGTCAAATGGATCTGGAAGAATAAAAGTGATGCAGACAACATTGTTATTCGAAACAAATCTCGTCTTGTTGTGAAGGGTTACAAGCAGGAAGAAGGCATTGATTTTGAGGAATCATTCGCTCCTATTGCTCGTCTTGAAGCCGTCAGAATGTTCGTTGCTTTTGCTGCACATAAAAACATTACAATCTTTCAGATGGATGTTAAGGATGTATTTCTTAATGGTCCATTGAAAGAGGAAGTTTATGTTAGCCAACCTGTTGGATTTGTCAATCCAGATTTTCCCGACCATGTATACAGGTTGAAGAAAGCTCTATACAGTCTCAAATAAGCTCCACGTAGTTATGATGTTTGACAAACGTCCTTCAACCTGATTGAACATCATTTTACAAAAGTCTTGTTACTCTGACTTTGTTTAACCGACGTCACGGGGGAGACATATACCTTGTTTCACGTAAATACAATGATATCATTTAGTTTTCCAGATTAATCAAAATGAATTTGCAAAAATTATGAAAAATAACTTGAGTAATGTCTATGATTGGAGAGAATTGGCGGGGGGATTAAAGTTCATCAATCACCCCGTGGCATATTCATTAGTCAGTCACAATATGCAATTGAGCTTTTAAAGAAACACAGTATGGATGATTGTGTCTCCATGAGCACACCTATGGCCACTGAGAGACTGGATGCTGATTTACAAGGGACTCCTACTGATCAAACGAATTATCATCAAATATGGATGGCTCATGTATTTAATAGCTAGTCAACCAGATATTGCTTTTGCCACCTTTGTTTGTGCTCGTTATCAAGCACGTCCTACGGTCAAACACCTCAAATAGGTTAAGCGTATCATTCGGTACCTAAGACAGTCTTATAACATGGCCTACGGTTCCAAACGGATTTCGAATTGAGCTAATTGCCGTATTTGACGCAGGCCATCGCAAGTTGTAAGATGATTGCTATATGCACATCAGGAGGCTTGCCAATTTTTTGGTGAAAAGTATGAGCTTAGAGTTCTAAAAAGTAAAAAGCAAGATTGTACTACGATGTTAATAGCTGAAGCTGAATATGTATCATTGTCTGTGTGTTGCGTACAAGTCATCTGGATGCGAAAACAACTACTGGACTATGGATACAAGTACAACAAAATACCGATGTATTACGATAAAAAAATGATATCGCTATTTCATGCAATCCAGTTCAGCATTCGCGTACAAAACACATAAATATCTGGTATCATTCTTTTAAACACGTTGAAAAGGGAACAGTGGAATTAGACTTTGTCGAAGCTGAATACCAACTTGCGGATCTATTTACCAAAGCTCTTCCCAAAGAACTCTTTGAGTACTTAGTTCATCACATTGGTATGAGATGTATGACTCCAATACAGTTGGAAAGTCTGGCAAAGTTATCTTCTTGAAAAAGATCATTAATCAAACTTTCTCCGTTACTTCTCTCTCTTGTTTCTCTCTCTACATTCTTCCTAGTTTCTTCCTACTTTTCTTGTTCATCATAATATGAAGTGAAGTGATTATTGGGTTACCTATCTAGAAAAACAAAATTTAAGCTAAATTTTAAATTTCATTAAAAACAGGTTACAAGTTTTAAAAGAACAATCTAGCTTTTTACTTAGTTTAATTTTATCAGCATTTCCATTGTAATAGTTAGCTTGTTCTTTTAAAACTTGTAACCTGTTTTTAATGAAATTTAAAATTTAGCTTAAATTCTGTTTTTCTAGATATTATGTTAAAAAAAGTTATCAAAAGACTTTTATAAGCCCTTATAAGCTTAAAACTTAATACGTTTCAAGTAGTATACGTAATAATATCAAAGTATAAGAAATTCCAAATTACCCTTTAGGAAAAAGGTAATAAGGAAAATTCACACGAAAATATCATCAACTTTTTTAACCAAACCCCAAAAAAAAAAAAAAACAAAAAACCGTAAGTATTCACTGGTATGGGTCGTTTTTCCCAAAGAATTATCAATTGAGACCTCGGTTTTTAATTTGGACAACGATGTTGAATGGATTTCGAAGATTTTAATGTTGCTTATCTATTTCTACTTTTAAAAACAACATAAAACATTCAAAAGAAACAAAATCAGCCATAAAAATGATAACCAGATTTAAAAGAAAATGCGACAGATTATCAAAATTAATCCTAAAGTAATTTTTAAATTTTTTCTAATCCTAATTATAAGAGAAAGCTAAGGGAATCCTAAACCGAGAGCGATTAAAGTTAAAAACTAAGAAAACGAGAACGGGGATCAAATCACGTTCTTTAAAAAACAAAATTATAAATTTTTAACCCTACGAGAGTAAATTTAAATCCTAAGCTTAAAATATGATAAAAGAAAATTTTATAAAAAAGAATTTTATTTTTTTGATTATTTTTCTATTTTTTATGAGTTTTTAAAGTTTTAAACAAAAATAAATGATTAAAAATATAAAACTAATCCTAAAAATTCTGAGAAAATTACTAAAAGTAGATAAAGAAAAGGCTGATTTTACAAAGATAAGAACTAAAAATAAGCTGGAAAAATAAGTCCTAAAAAGCTTATAATAAGCTACGGCTTAATTAAAAAAAATAAAGTGAAAACGTGTATAAAGAATTAATGTAAGACTATCTTGACAGATAGCCCTACTGGTGGTGCTGGTGGTTTGAGTGTGTAGGTTGTGGGACGTGCATGTGTTAAAGGCTAGGTCATGGGTTATAATCCATGGCCTAGCTTTTTGTTATTTTTTTATTTTCAAAACTTTTAAAAACAACAAAGTTTTATAAAAAGATGGAAAATAAGCAAACATTTTGTAAAAGAAACTTTTCTTCCTGAAAACTAGATGCTAACTCTACGCTAGAAAAACAGCTAAAACTTTGACAAAAAACTAAAAAGCTTATTTGCTTTTTACTAACTAAGGAAACAAATTAAGCAAAAATTAAGCTTAAGCCTAAGTAAAATAAGCTACTATTACCCTAAAGCTTACCTAATAAGCAAATCTAAGCTAGAAATAAGTAAAAAGAACAAGCTATAAGCTGAAAATCCAAATAAGCACTTATACTAAAACTGCATACCAAATAAGTCTTATGAGCAACATTGAGCTTATTTTTAACTAAGCAAAAGGATCCTTATGGCTTTCTACCTTATACCATCTTAAAGACTTGCCAACAAGCTACTTGAAACAGCTTTTAAAACTTATTTTGAAAATTAAATGATTAAGGAAAAAGCTAAATGAAAAGGGCTTATGTACTCAGTATATGTTGAGTATTATTTCTTTTGGTTTTAAAAGACAGAATGCTAAAAGAAGGCTTAAAAACAAATGACAAAATAAGCAAGTTACTCTAAACTAAGCTCAAACAAATGAAATAAGTCTACAAAGCCAAATACTATATGCTAATATAGAATGCTAATTGTCCCTATATTAAAACCTACTGAAATTTTTTTAATTTGAAAATGCCTATAAGTCCTAGTTTATTATCTGATGCATTTGACACATTTTAAACCAGAACTTAATACTAACAAATGCAGGTCTATTACTCTTGATTCCTACAATTCTTAAACACCAAAACAAGAACAATTGAGTCACAATTTTAGCTAAAACAGAATTGAGCTTAAAATGCATATAGAACTGGATAATTGCAAACAGATTTAAAAAGCTACACACAAACTTGATCAAAACTAATTTTAACCTATAAAACTTCACAAATCCTAAACTTATAAACCTAACAATGAGATTCTAATTCAATCTAAAGAGATAAATGGCCAAGGGCAGTACTAACTTAAGTAGTACTGCCTGAACCAAACACCCCTTTAAGATGTAAATTCTCTGCATTTTTATTATAAATTTAAGATTTAAAACACAACACCTTAATACCAGATAGTAGAAAGCTTATAATAGACCTAATAAGCACATTTAAACAAGCAAATAAGCCAGAACAATAAGCTAACTACTTATACTACTATTTTTTACTTTTTATGACAGATTTATGATTATAAGTTGCAAACTAAATTCTAAGCTAACAAGTAACTCAATCAAGCGCAACAAACAACATTATTAAACAGAATTTAAGCTAAATGAAATAGTAATAAGCAAATGAAAAGCAGATTAAGCTAATATGCAAAAATAAGCTAGGATGTAAATTGACAATAAGGTAAAACTGGAAATTATAAAGAAAAGTATGCCTTACACCTCAGCTAAACATAGGTGTTTGCTCTTATTAGAGCTTATATCAATAGCTTAAGCTTATAGCCTAAGCTTATAGCTTAAGCTTAATCCCAAAATCCTATACTAATCCTAACACTTGACCATCAAGCACTATTACCTACTTGAAAACGTCATGAGCAACCAATCCAATTCCATGGCGTTTTCAAGCTTTTGATGAGCTTTTAGTAGCTTATGAGTGAGTTTTGAGCTTATGAAACAGTAAGAGCTTATTTAGATCATTTTAGCATAAAAAGTAAGCTTATTAAAAGAAAATTTGCCTAATAAGAACACTTAAACTATAATTAATAGAAAACCGAGTTACAATATTGAAAATGAAAAGTTACATGAAATGAAAATACAAATAAGCTAAATTGACATAAGCTAAAATTATTTTAAAACTACTAAAAAGCTAAAAACTATCTAACATCTAATTGTGAGTGAGGAGAGCTCTATATTTATAGGAGCTGAGTGAAGCTTCTAGGTCTCATTAGGACGCTCCTCTTAGTCTTGATAAATAAGCCCTTGATTCCCTCAAATGATGGATCTCAATTCATTAGCCCTTAGGAGATGAGATTGAGCCACACTGGGATTGCCACAAATCCCATATCCTTTGGAGCTCATGTCTTTTATAATTACCACTGATATTAAATGCAATTTTCCCATTTTGGTTTGTGCATGTTTGATATCCACTTGTCATTCCTGTGTCAGAAGTAACCAATTCATATTGGTTTTCTTTGATGACCGATTTTAGCTTTGAGCTGAGTCTGTGGCTTAGGTACGTAACATCTTATGTGTCTACGTTGGATGAATAAGGGAGTGGGTTTTACCCTTAATTTTGATGTAGGGTAAAACTTAGGCACGATGAATGAATAGTAACTCCCTTTTTCCCGCGCCCTTTTTCTTTTATAAAATTGTGTTTGACCCGGTGTTATTAGGATATTGACTTGGGCTTGGAAAAGATCTTGGGCCACGTTTGGTTTATTTAGGCTAAGGTGATTGGTTGAAAGGATATTGGTTATTAGAAGAAAAACGGCCATATATCCATAAAGGCTTAAAGGACTAACGGTGTTATGAGTTTAAGGACTTATGGTGAAATTAACATTAAGGCTCATTTGGGTATTTTCAAGGTTTTGTCATTTTGTGGTTGACCAAAGTTTGACCATTGTTGACTTTTTGTTAACTTTGATGACCTTTTGATAGAAAACTTCCGTCTCTTGTGTACTCTTCCGTTTCGTGTTTGTTTTTGCCCGGTTTTGGCTGTTTTCTTGTGATTTTTGCAATATCCGTACCTACACATTCACAAAAGACAAAACACACATATATAAGCATAATTTTGCATTTTTTTTATCTTTTTAGGTCTTGTTTTGATATAAAATGGATATGTGATTTCTCACATATTAAAATTCCACAAACTAAGTGATTGTCGTGTCCTCACGCAATGTTATATGCTTTAAAACCAAATACTCCAAAACCTCCCCAAACTAATCCTTTGAAAAGTAGCAAAGTCTTTTGTGGGGAAAGTTAAGAAATCACAAATTTAAAAAAAACCCCGCTTTCCATTTTCAAAGAATTTTTTTTCATATTTATGATCTTCATATTAACAAACTTACATTATACAACTATATTCAGTTAGTGACATAATGTATTGCTTTCATTATTCTTTGATAACTTTGAGGATCACGAAACAAAAAGCACAAAAAGTGTCTAAATGGATAAATTCATCGTCCCCGACTTTTACCTCTCCAAGCCAAGCTTAAAAACAAGATCATTGTAAAATACAAGTTATAATACTAACACTACTCATAAAAGCTAATTGTGTACTTACTTTTCCTCCCTTATTCCTAATTTCCTCTAAGGATTTTATTATTATTATTGGTGACAAATAAATTATGTCCTTATTAATAAAGTAAACCCGGTTTAGACCATTAATAGTTTGAAATCCTTTCCTAAAGAGACGATGTGGTGAAAATAAGGTCCACATTAAGGTTCTAAATTCACATGATTTAGGGGTTATCCTTTTTTTCATTCGAAACAACTCAACTACGAGTCCAAAAATGGAGGCTTTATTTAGATAACCCCGGAGTCGAAATTTGGCTTTATTATTCTTCTTATTATTATTATAGCAACATTAATTTACCTCGTTCCTATTAAAAACAAACTGCCTCAATCGGTAATGGCGAGCCCGACCATGGTCCAGGAGTCTTATTTCGACCTCGGTGAATTCCTCGACCTTTTAGAAGGCTGCAACATCGGTTGTGATCCTCAAGATTGGGCAGCAAACTTTTATACATCTCGATTATATTAAGCTAATGTGCCATTATTTTAGAAGACTGCCACATCGGTTGTGAGCCGGCAAGAAGCAGTAAACTTTTATCAGCCCACAGTTTTTATTATTATTATTATTACCTCCACCCTTTAAACGACTGTCACATTGGTATGCGAGCCGACCATAATCCAGAAGTCTTATTTCCCCACTTTCACCAGAAGGAATCTCTACAAAGTGATCTAAACTAAAATCTGCAAAAACCAAAGAAACTTTATTTATTCAAGAATTATATAACATTTATTAAGCTAATGGGAGAAAAAAGCCACAATTAACCTTTATGAGCCTTAAAGTAATCCAACTATTCTATGTTTAGCATCAAAACTTATACTCTACTCTATCATCTCTTGTTCTTCACAATTTAAAATTTCTAATAAAGAAACTCGTGAATACTTAGCCTAGCGAATTAAGATTGGCACTTTAACAAGTCACATAGACTAGGCAAACAATATAATTCATAAAAATCGATCTTCCCCGCATATTTAAAATCCGATTATGGAACCTCGTTTTGACAAACCTTTTGGCAAGAACGTAATCAAGCTAAAGTGGTTATGGAAAAACAAAAAGGATGAAGACCAAACTGTAATTCGCAACAAAGCACGACTTGTAGCAAAGGGTTATGCTCTAGAAGAGGGTATTGATTTTGATGAATCATTTGCTCTAGTTGCTCGCTTAGAGGCTGTCAGGATTTTTGTCGCATATGTTGCACACAAGTCTTTTCCAATTTATCAGATGGACGTGAAAAAAAAAACGGCATTTCTTAATGGGTACCTTTGAGGTAGGAGGTTTATGTTGCATAACCAGAACGATTCAGTAGAATCCTTATCATCCAGAAAAAGTATACCGTCTAAGGACAAATGTTCATGCTGAGGAAAACAACGATAATCAAGCAGAATTTACCAATCCTTTTTGTACACCGGTACAAGAAAATGCTGAGTCTTCCTCGCGAGATGTTGGTAATTCAAATGTGCTTACCTTCAATCAACCTCAAGATTCCGAATACCGATGGACAAAAGATCACCCGCTAACTCAAGTTCATGGCAATCCATCCAAGCCAGTGCAAACAAGACGACAACTTGCCACCGATCCTGAAATGTAAGCAATGCAGGAAGAACTTCATCAGTTCGACATACTACAAGTTTGGGAACTCGTTGACAAACCTTTTGGCAAGAACGTAATCAAGCTAAAGTGGTTATGGAAAAACAAAAAGGATGAAGACCAAATTGTAATTCGCAACAAAGCATGACTTGTAGCAAAGGGTTATGCTCAGGAAGAGGGTATTGATTTAGAAGAATCATTTGCTCCAGTTGCTCGTTTGGAGGCTGTCAGGATTTTTGTCACATATGCTACACACAAGTCTTTTCCAATTTATCAGATGGACGTGAAAACGGTATTTCTTAATGGTCTATTGAAGGATGAGGTTTATGTTACATAACCAGACAGATTCGTTGATCCTGATCATCCAGAAAAAGTTTACCGTCTAAGGAAAGCTCTATATGGATTAAAACAAGCTCCGAGAGCCTGATGCCGATTATGCCGGTTGCGTTGATACTCGCAAAAGCACTTTTGGAGGAATACAGTTCTTAGGTGATAAGTTAGTCAGCTGGATGTCAAAGAAGCAAGTTTGTACTGCAATGTCATCCGCATAGGCTGAATATATGGCGTTATCTGCAAGTTGTGCTCAAGTAATGTGGATGAGGACACAGCTTCAAGATTATGGCTTCAACTACAACAAAATACCATTGTATTGTGACTCTCAGTCAGCCATAGCAATCTCATGCAACCCCGTGCAGCACTCCTGTACCAAGCACATTCATACTCGGTATCATTTCATCAAGGAACAGGTTGAAAACGGTATAATTGAATTGTACTTTGTCAAAACCGAATACCAATTAGCTTAAATGTTTACTAAAGCCTTACCCAAATATAGGTTTCAGTATCTTGTCAGACGAATTGGTATGAGATGTTTGACTCCAGCAGAATTGGAGGTTCTGAAAAACGAATCTGCTTGATAATCCATCAAACATCAACTTGTAAATATTTTTGAGAAAAGACAAATACAAAAACATAAAATTTCAAAAAGAAAATACAAAATCAAAAAAATCAGAAAATGTTTCACAAAAATATTCTTCTCGACATGTCTCTTGGAATCGATAACATTTACGTACCTATAAATGTTGATTAACATCGACATGGGCGTGTAAATGAAGTTCGAATAGGAGTTTCAAATGCTTTAAAAACATGTCATTTCTATTTTTCTCTATGACTTGTAATTGCTCTCAGATTGCAACTCGGACCCAAACGACAAAGGAGAGTGTACGTTTCAGTGCGCTTATCCTTAAAGTTAGAAGAGAAATCTTCTAACATTTGGCTTTTCAAAAAGTTGAACATAATTTTTCAAGAATTTCTCAAATGACAATTCATAATCTTTCAAAATTGTGTGTTCAACACT
>BQNB010121021.1:0-20529 GCA_026074375.1 Tanacetum coccineum
TTTTGGTTGCGGTGTATTAGGATGATAATAATTATTTGTGACTCTTCTAGGTGGTGAAGTTTTTGATCTAAAATTATGTTTCAAAAATCCAACTCCGAGTTTTGACAATGGCTTATAAAATTGTTTAACTTCATTATCACTAGCAACGGGAACTTTAACATTGTTTACTATTATGTGTTTTGGTCTGGACCCAAAATAGATTTTTGAAAAGACACACTTTTCTCAGATCCAGGCGTAGTTGCTGGTGGCGGTCCCATATTTGCTTTGGGGGCCGCCTGCACACTAAGGGGGGCGCCCATATTTATGGGACCTCCATCAGAGAACGCCTTTTTCTGAGCTTTCACAAATTTTATTTCCTTAGTTCCACTAGATGATGCTTCAAATGAATTAAACCCTAAACCTAACTTTTCACCGGAGGGTTTTTGATTATTTAACATTTCATTTAAGCAATGTGTGCTCTTTTTAAACTTGGTTAGTTTAAGAGCTTCCTCTTTAAGCTTTTTATTTTCAACTTTAAGCATATGGCATTTTACACACTCGAGATCAACTCCTTTGTTTTTCTTGAGTGTAGACACTTTTTCTTTTAGAATACTAAGTTTTTTTTCTAAACTATTTTTAGTGGATTTTAATATTTTGTTTTTAGTGATTATCTTTAAACTCATTTTGCACAGTTTATCATATTCATTATCTAATACCAAATCATCTATTGACGAGTTTTCATCACTAAAGTAAGAGGATTCGAAACATACCTCACTTGATGCTTGAGCTACAAGACACATTTCGTTTTTGACCTTCTCATGATCTTCTTCACCGCTATCACTCCAAGAACCTCCGACAAAAGCTCTTTGGTTCTTGTCTTTTGGTGGTTTTGGACATTCTCCAATAAGATGATTCGGGTCGTCGCATCTAAAGCATTTTCTATCACTTTTACCATTCTTGTCATCACGGCTTATTTGGAATGTCTTTTTGTCGTTCCGAGGTTGTCTCACGAATCTACCTCTTCTCTTAAAGAACTTCTTGAAGTGTCTTACCGCCATGGCGTACTCTTCGTCTTCTCTTCCGGAAGTCGAACACTCTTCATCACTAGATTCTTTCTTAGCCTTTAAAGCAAGAGATTTCCTTTCAACTTTCGCTTTGACTATTTCAGAACTTTAAGGTTCCCGATAAGTTCATCAAGAGATAGTGACGTTAAGTCTTTCGACTCTTTAATCGCCGTGACCTTTGCTCTCCATTTAGGATGTAGAGCCCTAAAAAACTTCCTAACATAGTTCTTGCTAGAATAACCTTCATCAAGAGCTTTTAGACTATAATAATAGTATTAAATCTAGCAAAAGCACTATCTATAAATTCGTCTTCGGAAATGACGAATTGTTCATATTGTTGAACCAAAAGGTCGATCTTATTATCTTTGACTTGACTATTATCTTGGTGAGTGATTAACAATGTTTTCCAAATTTCTTTTGCCGTATTACACATGAAAATTCTTTCATACTCTTTTCTAGGCAAAGCATTATAAATAACCATTTTAACTTCATTATTTTTCGCAAGTCTCTTTTTGAGATCATCGGTTTGTTTTTCAAAAGGGATAACCTCATCTAATTTGGTTTTTGGATTTTGTTGAATATGTTGAAAATCACCGTTGGTAATAACATGCCAAATATTAAGATCTTTTGATTTAACATATGTCTCAAATCTATTTTTTCAATAAATAAAACTATCACTTTCAAAAAGTGGTGGTCTTTGCATGGATTGCCCTTCTAGATATTTGTCGGAATCCATAGATCGATCCAAGCTTTAAAATACAGTATATTTTAAAAATCTTGAGTAACCTGGCTCTGATACCAATTGTGGAAACTAGAAAGGGGAGGGGGTTGAATAGTTTACAGGTTCGTTTACGTTTTAAAAGTTTGCTTTTAAAATATTTAGATTCGAGTTGTATGTTTAACCAATTCACAATATGAACAAGCAATATAACAATCTAAACTAAAGCTAAATAACAATGACAATAATATGAAGAGATAAGGAAAGGAACAATCAAACCAAGACGCCAAGATTCTATAGTGGTTCGGCTACGAAGCACCTCTTCGCCCTACTCCACTCCCCGAGTATCCTACTCGAGATTTCACTATGTTAACAAGTTCTCTTTAGGCGGAGAAAACCGTTTACACGTCGCTTACGTTGTTTTCTGACACTAAGCTAAATGTCGAGTCCTAATCTTAGCTAGAACCAATCTACTACTTCACAATCAATACACAATCACTAGATCTACACTATTGAATTTACACATAATCCGAATCACACCAATACATAAGATAATTACAATAAAGATTTGATACTTAGAAGAAGATAGGAGAGATCACTAAATAATAATTCGTTTCTTGACGAATACGAATGTTCTTCTCTTGCACTTGAATGTGAAATAAGAGATGAGAAGAAGATATTAGATCACTTATAACAAGATCTAAGACTGTTAGTGATCAAGAGATTTAGAGAGAGAAAGAATATTTTAGAGAGAGAAAGTTATCTGAAAATTTCATGCTAAGAGGTCTGGTTTTCTTCAAGGAATGGAGCAGCATTTATAGGCAGGAAAACCCAACGGTTACTGGTGGCGGTCCCGGCGATCCCAGATATATCTGGGGGCCGCCAGGCCTAGTAAAGGGGCCCGCCACGGTAGACTAACGCTCTTTTTTTTTTTGTCTTTTTGTGGGGAATGTTGTATCTGGTATGGAACCTTTCATTTTGGGGGGGGAGGGGAGGGGGAGGGGTGGGGATTTGATTTTCAAATTTTAAGATTTTAATAAAAATTTTCTTTTAATAGAAAATACTTTCTTAATTAATTTGTGAAATTCAATTTAAAAATTGATGGAAAAAGAAAAATATTTTCCTTGATCACTAATCATGCTTAATTGATTTGTTAGTTCATTACCTTTAAGTGATTACTAATCTTAGAAATTTAAATTTTACGATTAATAATTTGTAAACGTTTAATTTTATTGTAAACTTTTTTACATTTTGTTATTATCAAAACGTTGAGAGGTCGAAAAATATAAATAATATTTTTTAGACATTATTTGTATTAACATACTAAAAGATTATGGTTTACTTGGATGTAAACCAGTTTCTACACCTATGGAACCTATTTTGTTTTGCCTTATGTTCCAACTAAAGATGATCCACTCCTTGATAATATAACTGGATATCAAAAGCTTCTTGGTAAACTTATATATCTTACTCATACTAGGCCACATATTGCCTATTATGTTCATTGTCTTGCTCAATATATGCACTCTGCTTTAACGTCTCATCTGAATTGTGCATTGAATGTTCTAAGATATCTCAAAGGTGCTCCTGGTAATGGTATTAGATATATTCATTCCGAGTATAAGAATAATCTTAGTGGCTATAGTGATGTAGATTGGATTAAATGTTTAAAGACTAGAAAGTCTGTTACAGGCTATTGTGTATTTTTTAACAATTGTCTTATATCCTGAAATTGTGTATTTTTTAACAATTGTCTTATATCCTGAAAAAGTAAAAAACATAACACTATATCTAAATCATCTACAGAGGCAGAGCACATATCTCTTTCATCTGTTGTTTGTGAGATTATTTGGATACAGAAGTTACTGTTAGATCTTAATACTAAAGTCACTCTTCCTATTGATTTACATTGTGATAATTGGTTTAGTCGTGTGTGAGTACATATATAATCTCTATAATATGCAAAACTTTCACTACCAAGATACCGTAAGTAATTAATCACTAGGAAAGTAATTATTAAATTCACGGTTAATTCCTCGAAGAAGTCGTGAAATTGAATTTGGCGATTATTCGGGGAATTCGAGATAAGAAAGGTCAAAAGATTTTTTAGCTTTTGAAATTAACTACAAATTTAATATCACAATTATACAATAGAAATGATTAAATGAACTAAAATCAATTAGACCTAGCACGAAAAAATTAACAAATAAAATTAAAAACTGAGCTAAAACTGAAATTATAAACATCGTAAGGCCACTACTTTAACAAACTTTTTACCTAAAAAATCACAAATTTAAAAGAAAAATTTTAGGAAAAAATAATTTGGAATATTTTTTAGCTATTTTTGAATTTTTTATGATTTTTTAAAGAAAAATGAATTATCAAAAATAAGCTTTATCTAAAAATTAACACTAAAATTTTACTTTTGTTTTTCAAAAATACTAGATTTAAAAAGAAAATTATTGCAAAAAATTTTTTAATTTTTCAACTATTTTTCTATTTTTTTGAAATTATTTAATAAAAAAGAAATTAACTAAAATCTATTTAAATTCCTAGAAAATACAAATCAAACTATAAAAATAAGGAAAAATGATTTTTAAAATCTACAAAGGTGCAGAAATTTATTGGAACTAAAAGCCCTAATTTTTATAAACCAATTGTAACCTAATTTTATCAATTAAAACTTTAAACCTAATTTTATTTAAACTATTAACAAAAATATTAAAACTAATTAATATTTCCTAAAAAGACAGGGTAAAAACTGTCACAAACTAAAGTAAAGGGTAGGCGGGGTAAATGCTAGAAATTTACACTTCAGTGTAAACGGGTAACCTCCAACTATTAAGAAATGACAAAACACACCCTACGATCTAGCTTATTTTTGGCTTATTGAAAAAGTGAGTTTCAGCAAAAACTCAAAACTACAAACTTGTGAAAGAGCTTATTCTAACCAACTTTAATAAAGGCACTTATTACTTTTGACCACTAGATAAGCTACAAAATAAGCAATTCAGAACTGATTACAGAAAGTAGGGGTTTAACTAGTGTTTTAGATTTTGGCTTATTTCTAGCTTATTACTAGATGAAATTGAAAACTAAAAGAAGCTTTATGTAGATTAAGATGTAACCTAAGGATATCTAAACAAAAATTAGTTAAGTTTTAAACAAAAATACAAGAAAATTAATCTGAAAATGTGCAAGTTTAAGCTAAAAACTGAGATAAGCTTTTCTTAATAAGCTAAGAAGCTTAATACTAAACCTTAGAAGCTAAAATTCAGAATATAAGCTATGCTATGGATTTAAAACTAACCTAGATAAAAGGATTTTGATAAAACAACTAGAAATTGAAATTCACAAGAAAATAAGCTAGAAACTAGTCTGCTGCTATCATGCTACTTTTGTAGGAAATTTAAGCTAGAATTAGAGCTTAATAATGGAACTTAAAAGCTTATCTGAATTAAGCTACTAGAGATCTACACAAGTGCTTAATTCCTAAATCTAATTCCTACTCAAAACTAATAGAAAGATGTCTTAAAGTTGAATAGCAACAACAGTATTAACTGTTGTTGCTGATGTAGTTGGTAAGGACAATAAAATGCAGGCTAACTTTCTACTTTAAAAACTCATAAACCTGTTAATCACATGTATTTAATCCTACATTCACTAAATGATAGTTCTAAATTGTTTTTGAAACACTAACTACTAAAATCAATTTATACTACAAAAACTGTCCTAGTCAAAACAAAAAAACTCTAAAACTCTAAATTTTTGAATTCATACTTTTCTAACTCTTAAAATCCTGTATCTAAAACCTGCTATTAGACCTAACTCAGCTGTGTAAAAGTTTGACAAGGGAATACTTGACTTTAAGAAGTCAAATACACCTAAACAAAACACGTCCCTTATTCTGACTAAATAACAATGACAATAATATAAAGAGATAAGGAAAGGAACAATCAAACCAAGACGCCAAGATTTTATAGTGGTTCGGCTACAAAGCACCTTTTCGCCCTACTCCACTCCCTGAGTATCCTACTCGAGATTTCACTATGTCAACAATTTTTCTTTAGGCGGAGAAAACTGTTTACAAGTCGCTTACGTTGTTTTTTGACACTAAGCTAAATGTCGAGTCCTAATCTTAGCTAGAACCAATCTACCGCTTCACAATCAATGTACAATCACTAGACCTACACTATTGAATTTACACACAATCCGAATCACACCAATACACAAGATAATTACAATAAAGATTTGATACTTAGAAGAAGAGAGGAGAGATCACTAAATAACAATTCGTTTCTTGACGAATACGAATGTTCTTCTCTTGCACTTGAATGGGAAATAAGAGATGAGAAGAAGAGATTAGATCACTTGCAAAAAGATCTAAGACTGTTAGTGATCAAAAGATTTAGAGAGAGAAAGAAGATTTTAAAGAGAGAAAGTTATCTGAAAATTTCATGCTAAGATGTCTGGTTTTCTGCAAGGAATAGAGCAGTATTTATAGGCAGGAAAACTCAACGGTCACTGGTGGCGGTCCCGGCGATCCCAGATATATTTGGGGGCCGCCAGGCCTATAAGGGGGCCGCCTAGTAGACTACGCTCTTTTTTTTGTCTTTTTGTAGGGAAGGTTGTATCTGGTATGGAACCTTACATTTTAGGGGGAAAATTTGAATTTCAAATTTTAAGTTTTTAATAAAAAATTTCTTTTAACTAAAAAATACTTTGTATAATTAATTTTGTGAAATTCAATTGTAAAAATGTGATGGATAAAAGAAAAATATTTTCTTGATCACTAATCATGCTTAATGATTTGTTTGTTCATACCTTAAGTGATTACTAATCTTAGAAATTAAATTTTACGATTAATAATTTGTAAACGTTTAATTTTATTGTAAACTTTTTTACATTTTGTTATTATCAAAACGTTGAGAGGTCGAAAAATATAAATAATATTTTTTAGACATTATTTGTATTAACATACTAAAAGATTATGGTTTACTTGGATGTAAACCAGTTTCTACACCTATGGAACCTATTTTGTTTTGCCTTATGTTCCAACTAAAGATGATCCACTCCTTGATAATATAACTGGATATCAAAAGCTTCTTGGTAAACTTATATATCTTACTCATACTAGGCCAAATATTGCCTATTTTGTTCATTGTCTTGCTCAATATATGCACTCTGCTTTAACGTCTCATCTGAATTGTGCATTGAATGTTCTAAGATATCTCAAAGGTGCTCCTGGTAATGGTATTAGATATATTCATTCTGAGTATAAGAATAATCTTAGTGGCTATAGTGATGTAGATTGGGCTAAATGTTTAAAGACTAGAAAGTCTGTTACAGGCTATTGTGTATTTTTTAACAATTGTCTTATATCCTGAAAAAGTAAAAAACAGAACACTATATCTAAATCATCTACAGAGGCAGAGTACAGATCTCTTTCATCTGTTGTTTGTGAGATTATTTGGATACAGAAGTTACTGTTAGATCTTAATACTAAAGTCACTCTTCCTATTGATTTACATTGTGATAATAAATATGCATTACAATTAGCATTAATCATGTTTTTCATGAAAGGTCTAAACACTTTGAGATTGATGTGCATTTTATCAGAGAAAAAATTGCAAAAAGATTATTTAACACAAAGAAAATTTGTTCTTCAAACCAAATTGCAGACATTTTGACTAAGCATCTTCTTATATATCAACATAAAATTTTGTGTGAAAAATTAGAGATGTTTGACTTATTTAGCAATCAGATTAAGATTGGTCACAAAGAAAGTGTGATATCCAAAGAAGGATGAATTTGAAGTGGTTGAGGGTTTGAAGGTCTAGGAGGAACATCCAAGATGTTGTCAAGCAAAGGGTTTAAAGTTTGAGGAGAGGTTGGTTCATTTGATGATGGTGGTAAAATTTGAAGTTTTGATCGCAAAGAAGCAGATGTGTTTTCCTCTTGGCTTGAAGTGGTTGGATAAGTGGATGGAAGTTTTTGATGGTCACTTGGAGGAGTTTGAGATGAAGAAGTGTTGTGAGGAAAAGGTGAGGGTGGTGACAATTTTCATCACTAGAAATTTAACAAATAGTTGTCCTAGGAGGGAAAATGTTAGTTGATTTTCTGGAAGGGTTAGAAGAATGAAGCTTGAGTAGGAATTCATGGGTAGAAGGTTTGAGGAAGATGAAGATGAAGAGAAAGTGAATGAACTTATTTAAATAGGAAGCAATAGGATTGAAAATGGCAAAGCATAGGATTAAGAAGATAGATTCAAAATTGGTTTAGCAAAATCAGATTTTAGTTGGGCCTAGAGAATAAAATAGATTAACAGCACAGAAAATCAGTAGTCACAGTGACTCTGATTGCGTGGTCCCCATAATTCATGGTGGTCCCAGATTATATAAAGGGGGCCGCCCAATATTTATTGGGCATTTTCTTGAGATCAAAAACTTTCTAGTTTTCAATTTAGTAAAAATCTGTCTAGAAAATGTTTCCCAAAGACGCCTTTTTGTAGTCAATCCTATTTTACCAAGGATCATCTAATATCAAGCAATCAAATTCACAAAATTGGTTATCCTAGATTTTATCAAGGACGCACATATAGGTCTATGAACTAAGAGATAATCATGCATAATATAGGTAGCCATATTGTATCAGAGTGCATGCATGAATAATGACCAAGAAATGTTATACATGAACTAGAGTAAACTAGATGATAGTCAAAGTAATAGTACATAGCAATAATAATAATAATAGTACGTATGTCTTAGCATATTAGTAGGATGTAGAAATATCTCAAACATGTGTTGAGGTATCCGAGTCATCCCTAGTGACTTTTTCGGAGGATATGGAGATGATTGCTTGAAGATGCTTAGGATGAACCCAGGGTTTCATGGATGGCCAATACAGTATATACTTTGATTTTTGTAGATGAGGATTGATTTTGATGAGGTGATCATACAGACGATTTAGAATCATTCCATATGGCATTGGAGAGTTTGGTTGATTTTTAATATTTTCAACTCGTGATAACGCCTTAATTATACATATTTTCGGCGGCGCTATTTATATATATTTGATCATTTCTCGTGAACTTTTGGTACTTAATCAAGTATATTTGCTATTATATGTTCTAGGTATGTGTCGTGGAAGAAAACGGAAGAATACACGAAGATAAGAAGCTTAAACGAAGAAATAAACTCAAGATAAAGATCTCCCGACACCTGTCCACTGTTTTGGCCATAACTGGAGCATATGAACTCGGATTGAGTTGATTCAAGCGGCCACGAAAAGAGAATTTAATTATCTAAATTATGGAAAAATGTTCAAGAGCTAAAGTATTACCAAGATTTCCGGATTTACTATTAAGTACAACACATTTTATGGAGAAACAATTAATTCGCAAATCTGGTCCATAATCCGTCCACATTCATTCCTAACTCGGTCCCCAAGTTACCTTTACCCTATAAATACCCCTCATATGAACCTTAGACGAAATCATCTCTTAATATATCATCACATACAAATCTCAAGAAGAAGATCCCAAAAAAGGCCAAAGTACGGCGCACTTTTCCCTTGTGCGCCGCACTTCTGATCGAGTCCCTAAAACCGCCGCACAATATTGTAAGTGCGCCGCACTTTCGTTTAAACTTCCCAAGGAAACGGTTTGAAATAAGAAAAAAGAAAAAAGAAAAAAAAAAAAAAACAGAAAAAAAGTCCGCAATAAAATGCTAAGTGCATTAACTCCTTAAGTGCGCCATACTTTTTCTCAAGTGCGCCGCACTTCTACCCGAAATCAGCCTATAAATAGAGAAGGATTTCTCTCATTTTAGACACGCTCTCCACAACAATTCTCTCATCACCCCCACACCATCTAATCACGAATTTAAAGGGTGGTGACAGCACCTTAAGGGTTCGGGTCGATTGGAATCAATAGCTTGGGTTTTTATTAAGTTTCCGTTGGGAAACTAAGTGTCGAATCGGTTGATCTTTGTAAACCGTGGGTATAATTTCTACAACTCTTTTAATATGAAGTATTCTGAATTCATGATGAATGTTATGTGTTTTGTTACTTTGATTATGGAGTAGTGTTCTTATGTTTGTTTTGGCATAATGTGATCTTGGATATGGAGTGTTTGGGTATGTGTTTATTGAATTGTTAAACCATATTTTATATAAGAAAATAGGCCGAAAGGTTTCTTTAAATGGTAAAACATATTTTATACAAAGAATATAGGCCAAAAGGGTTTTTTTATATATGTGTTTAATCATTCCACCTAATATATTGATTATAATAACTTATAAAGGCAGAAAGGATTTGTTGTTATTAATCGATATAATCACTAGTTATATTTAAAGGCCGAAAGGATTTATAACTTGTGATATTTTTATTCTCCCAACTTAAAAACACTATCCTGAACATCTCATTATCATAGTGATCATTGCCTAAACAAACATACTTTAATCATTTTCTTGAATCATCTCTTCATTGCTTTCTTTACAATATTCGATATATGCTCGTTTTGGTTAATTTGATCCATGACAATCATCTTAGCCTTAGCACCTTAATTACAAATTATGAAAACTTTAGTTCTCTTGTGACGACCTGGACTTACCTAAGCTATACTATACACGGACGGGTATACTTCTCGAGTGTTGTGTTTTTAGTAAAAATTGGTATTTCTAGTATTATAAATTTAAAGCTTGAAAAACACACATTAGTGCACTACATAATCTTTGCTTCAACAGCTAAAATGTAGCTTTTGCCTTTTCACTCTAATCAAACTTCATGCTCTTTTGAGTCAGCTTCATCATAGGCTTGGCAAGTTTTGAGAAACCTTTGATAAGTCATCGGTAATAGCCAGCAAGACCTAGAAATTGATGAATCTCTGTCGGTGTCTTAGGCAATCCCCAATCCTTGATTGACTCTATCTTAGCTGGGTCCACATGAATGCCTTCACTATCAATTACGTGACCGAGAAACTGTACCTTTGAAAGCCATAATTCGCACTTTGAAAACTTGGCGTACAATTCCTCGTTCTTAAGTAATCTCAAGATTAACCTAAGGTGCTCTTCATGCTCCTTCTTATTCTTAGAGTAGATCAAAATTTCATCGATGAAAACTATCATGAATTTATCCAGCTATGGCTTGCACACCTGATTCATCAGATTTATAAATATCACTGATGCGTTGGTCAGTCCAAACGGCATCACTTGAAACTCCTAGTGACCGTAGCGTGTTCTAAATGATGTCTTTGGAATGTCTTCCTCCTGAACTCTGATTTGGTGATAACCAGATCTCAGGTTGATCTTAGAGTAGACTCTTAACCCTTGTAACTGATCAAACAAATTGTCGATTCTCGAAAGTGGGTATCGGTTCTTCGTAGTAAGTTTTTTTAGTTCATGATAGTCGATACACATCCAAAAGATCCATCTTTCTTTTTGACAAATAAGACTGGAGCTCCCCAGGGTGAGGAACTTGGTCTTATGAACCCTTTGTCAAAAGTTCTTGCAGCTGAGTAAACAACTCTTGTAGTTCTGACGGTGCTAATATATACGGGGCTCGTGCTACTGGTGCAGCACCAAGGACTAAGTCGATTTGGAATTCAACTTGTCGAGTCGGTGCTTAATTACACATACCTTTAACCTTTAAAAACGAGCTAAAATAACCAAAAACGGACTTAAAACAAACAAATCATTAAAGCATGATTAGTGATCAAGAAAATATTTTTCTCTTAACCATCACATTTTTACAAAAGTATTTTCACAAAAATATATACAAAATATTTTTTAATTAAAAAAAAAGTTTTATTTAAAACTTAAATTTGAAATTCAAATTTTCCCCCAAAATGGAAGGTTCCATAACAGATACAACATTCTCCACAAAAAGACAAAAACAGGAACGTAGTCTACTGGGCGGCCCCCTTATAGGTCTGGTGGCCCCCAGATATATCTAAGACCGTCGAGACTGCCTGCAGTGACCGTTGTGTTTTCCTGCCTATAAAAACAGATCTCTTTGCACGAATTTTTCAGATAACTTTCTCTCTCTAAAAACATTCTTTCACTCTCTAAATCTCTTGATACTAATAATCCTTGATCATGTTTCAAGTTGATTCTTTATCCTCTTTTTTCAAATTTTTTTCTCCTCTCTATCAAGTTGCAAGAGAAACAAACATTCGTATTCGCCAGATAACAAAATTGTTAATTTAGTTGAATCTCTCCTCTCTTCTTTTAAGTATCAAATCTATTGTAATTATCTTGTGTAATTGTGTGATTCGGATTGTGTGTAAATCCGATAGTGTAGATCTTGTGAGTGTATAGTGTTTGTGAAGTGGTAGATTGGTTCTAGCTAAGATTAGGACTCGACATTTAGCTTAGTGTCAGAAAACAACGTAAGCGACGTGTAAACGGTTTTCTCCGCCTGAAGGGAGCTTGTTGACATAGTGAAATCTCGAGTAGGATACTCGGGGAGTGGAGTAGGGCGAAGAAGAGCTTCGTAGCCGAACCACTATAAATCTTGGTGTCTTGGTTTGATTGTTCCTTCTCTCATCTCTTTATATTGTTGTGATTGTTATTTAGTATTAGTTTAGATATTTACTTTGTTGATTCATATTGTTTATTGGTTGAACATACAACTCGAATCTAAGTATTTTGAAAGCAAAATTTTAAAATGTAAAACGAACATGTAAAATATTCAAACCCCCCCCCACCTCAAGTTTCACAATGGTATCAGAAGCCAAGGTCATCAAGTTCTTTAAATATAATTATATTTAAAAGCTAGGATCCAATCTATGGATTTCGACAAATATCTGAAGGGCAATCCTATGAAAAGACACCACTTTTTGGAATGTGATAGATTTATTTATTGGAAAAAATAGAGTTGAGACATACGTTAAATCAAAAAGATCTTGATCTCTGGATGTTATTACTATGTGATTTTCAACTATTCATCAAAATTTGGAAACCAAATTAAGATGAGGTTATCCCTTTGAAAAAAAAGTGAACGATCTTAAAAGAAGCTTGCGGATAACAACAAGCTAATATGGTCATGTACAATGCTTTCCAAGAAAAGAATATGAAATAATTTTTATGTGTAATACGGAAAAAGAAATTTAGGAAACTTTGTTAATCACTCATCAAGGTAATAACCAAGTCAAAGATAACAAGATCGACCTTTTGGTACAACAATATGAACAATTCGTCATTTCTGAAGACGAAACTATAGATAGTGCTTTTGCTAGATTTAATACTATCATTACTAGTCTAAAAGCTCTTGATGAAGGTTATTCTAGCAAGAATGATGTTAGAAAGTTTCTTAGGGCTCTACATCCTAAATGGAGAGCAAAGGTCACGGCGATTGAAGAGTCGAAAGACTTAACATCACTGTCACTTGATGAACTCATTAGGAATCTCAAAGTTCACGAGATGATCATCAAGAAAGATTCTAAAATAGTCAAAGTTAAGGGAGAAAGAAAATCTCTTGCTTTAAAGGATAAGAAAGAATCTAGTGATGAGGAGTGTTCGACTTCCAGAAGTGAAGATGAAGAATACGCCATGGCGGTTAGAGACTTCAAGAAGTTCTTTAAGAGAAGAGGTAGATTCGTGAGACAACCTCGGAACGGCAAAAAGACGTTCCAAAGAAACCGTGATGACAAGAACGGTAAAGGTGATAGAAAATGCTTTAGATGCGGTAACCCAAATCATCTTATTGAAGAATGTTCAAAACTACCGAAAGACAAGAACCAAAGAGCTTTCGTCGGAGGCTTTTGGAGTGATAGCGGTGAAGAAGATGATGAGAAGGTCAAAGACGAAACATGTCTTGTAGCTCAAGCATCAAGTGAGGTATGTTCCGAATCTTCTTGCTTTAGTGATGAAAACTCATCAATAGATGATTTAGTTTTAGATAATGAATATGATAAACTGTGCAAAATGAGTTTAAAGATAATCACTAAAAACAAAAGATTAAAAGCCACTAGAAATAGTTTTGAAAAAGAACTCAGTATTCTAAAAAAAATAGTGTCTACACTCGAGAAGAACAAGGGAATTGATCTCGAATGTGTAAAATGTCATATGCTTAAAATTGAGAATGAAAAACTTAAAGAGGAAGCCATTAGATTAGATAAATTTGAAAAGAGTACACATTGTCTAAACGAAATGTTAAGTAATCAAAAACCCTCCGGTGAAAAATTAGGTTTAGGGTTTAGTTCATTTGAAGCACCATCTAGTGGAACCAAAGACATAAAATTTATGAAGGCTCAGAAAAAGGCTTCCTCTGATGGTGGTCCCATAAATATGGGCGGCTCCCATATTGTACAGGCAAGCCCCCAAATTATTATGGGGACCGCCAACAGTTACGCATGGGATTTGAGGAAAATTATGTTCTTTTCAACGATTCAATTTTTGGGTCCTAGACCAAAAAATATATAGATAAAAAATGTTTAAAGTTCCGTGCTAGTTGATAATGAAGTTTCAAACAGTTTCATTAAGCCTTTGTCAAAAAACCCGGAGTTGGATTTTTCAAACCTAATTTTAGATCTAAAACTCCACCACCTAGAAGAGTCAATAATAATTATTCTCGTCCTAAGACACCGCAACCAAAAAGGAACGTTGGTCGACAAAATCAACCTCTTGTCTTTCCCGTAACTTGGAACAATTTCCAACGTCAAAGTTACATGCCCATGGGAAATGTGTCTTCCATTCCTACATCCTAACCAATTGCATCAAATGCAAGGGATGTTTAGCACTAACAACTTTAGACCCATGAGATATTGGGGACCAAATGTTTGAGTTATTGCCCTATATAAATAGATATGCCTTGGAGTCGATTTGGAACCCGATGAGTGGATAAAGGATAGAGGATGTTCCAAACACATGACGGGTAACCGAAAGCTCTTCTAAAGCTACAAGGCATACAACGGAGGTAATGTTATTTTTGGTAGCAATCTTCACGATAAACATCGTTGGGCCAAAGGAACGATTTCGTATGACTCTCTCAAATAGATAATGGAGATACATGTAGATAACTTTAGATTTTAACTTGTTAAGTATAGGATAAATATGTGATAATAAGTGTAGAGTAACTTTCTCTGAACATGATAGTGAAATCATTAAGGGTGGTAAGGTCCTAGGTAGAGATATTAGGAAGAAAGGCTTATATGTGATGAAATTAGGAAATAAGCCTAAAGACCAAATTTGTCTAGCAACGATTGATGAAAACTCCATGTTGTGGCATAGGAGATTAGGTCACGCAAATATGTGTCTCATTCAATCGTTAGCATACAAGAAATTAGTTAGAAACTTACCTAAGCTTAAGTTTGATCAACACTTTTGTGATGCTTGCAAAATTGGAAAACAAGCTCACGCTAGTCACAAGGCTAAGAATATAGTCTAAATGAATAGTAAGCTTAGTACGCTTCATATGGATCTCTTCGGTCATCCGGCCAACGGAGTTACGAAGAATATACCGTTACACCTTAGTCATTGTAGATGACTACTCTAGGTATACTTGGACTAGATTCCTAAAGGACAAAACCAAAGCCTTTGATCAATTTGAAATATTTAGTAAGAATATTCAAAACCAATTAGGATGTACAATAGTGTCAATAAGAACCGACCACAGTAGGGAATTTGTTATGGGGTGGCAATTTGGTGTAGTTTTGCTAATGCAAAGGATTACACATAACTTCTCAGCTCCACGCACTCAAATGGCGTGGTTGAAAGGAAAAATATGACACTTTAAGAAATGAGTAGGACTATGTTGAATGATCAATCGTTATCACAAAAGTTTTGATGTACCGCAGTAGATACTTCAACATACATTATCAACCGAATCCTAATTAGAGCAATTCAAGGAAAAAACACCATTACGAACTCCTTGAGAGGTAGGAAACCTACTCTGATTACTTTAGTGTGTTTGGAAGCATGTGCTATCATTTTAAACAATAAAAAGAACCTTACAAGTTTAACCCAAAAGTCATTACGAAGGTGTCTGTTTTAGGTTACTCGAAAATAGTAAATGCCTACATCATCCTTAATATAACATATCTAGGAAGTCAAAGATTCACTCAACGTGACATTCGATGAAACTCCTCACCCTCAAGACATCACCCTTGGTGGCATGTTGACTTAGATGAAGAAGAAGCAATTAAGGTTTACGAAAAGAAAAATTAGAAAAAATGACATTGAGGATGAACTTTTGAGATTGACGAAATAATCAATATTAGGAGTCTAGGAATCCCATTCCCATTAGAAAATGGCATAGGAACCTTAACCAAAGAACCTAGATGATATCGGTTCCAAAAACCAAAGTAACTTCTTTTGTTTTATATCTACTATAGAACCTAAGAATGTGAATGAAGCCTTAACAGATGATAGTTGGATAGTCGTCATGCAAGAAGACTTAAATCAATTCATTGCTAACGACGTTTGGGAGTTAGTTCCACAACCTAAGAATATGACAATCATAGGAACTAAGTGGGTATTTAGAAATAGTTAGTCGAGAAGGTAATGTTTCTCGAAATAGGCGAGGTTAGTTGCTCATGGCTATAATCAACAAAAGGGCATCGATTATGATGAAACTTATGCCCCAGTTTCTATACTTGAGTCAATTAGGTTACTATTAGCCTATGCTTGTGTTTTAGATTTTAAGCTATTCCAAATGGATGTAAAAAGTGCAATCCTGAACGGTTTTATCAATGAGGAGGTATATGTGGCATAACCTCCAGGATTCAGTGACTTTGAAAAACCGGATCATGTTTATAAACTTAAGAAAGCTTTATATGATCTTAAACAAGCACCCAAAGCTTGGTATGATAGATTAAAAGCTTTTCTTATTAAACATGAATACAAAATGGGAATGGTAGATAACACACTTTTTACCAAGAAGAAAAGTTCAAACCTCATCATCGTTCAAATATATGTCGACGACATTATATTCGGCTCGACTTGTCAAGACATGTGTGATGAATTTGCAAAAATCACGCATGACGAGTTTAAGATGAGCATGATGGGTGAACTTAACTTCTTCCTTGGATTACAAATAAAACAAATGGAAGATGGTATTTTCTTTAATCAATCTAAATATATTAAAGAAATGCTTAAGAAATTTGGCTTAGAAGAATCTAAACCAATGAAAACCCCCATGTCCTCCGATACCAAACTCACAAAAGACGAAGAGTGTGAGTTGGTAGATAGTACCAAGTATCGAGGCATGATAGGTAGTTTATTATACCTAATGGCAAGTAGGCCCGATATCATGTTTAGTGTCTGCCTTTGTGCCCGCTTCTAAGAGGCTCCTAAAACCTCACCTTATGCGGTTAAGCGTACCTTCTGATATATAAAGCACTACGCACTTAGGATTATGGTATCCTAAGGGGACCAGCATAGAAACAGTAGTATATGCCGACTCTGATCATGCGGGAGATTATGTGGACCGAAAGAGCACTAGCGGTATTTGTACGTTCGTGGGATGTTGTTTGACATCTTGGTTCTCGAAGAAACAAACCGCTCTTGCTATATCCACTACTGACTGCCGAATTACATAGCACGGAAAAGGCATGTCAAACAAAGGCATAGGATTAAACAAGCTCTTATCGACTATGACGTTCGACTCGATGACGTCCCGGTCATGTGCGACAATAAAGGCGCGATTGACCTTAGCAAAAACCCGGTGCAACATTCTCGAACCAAACATATCGAAATTCGTCATCACTTTCTTCGTGATAATGTCCAGAAATGACATATCTCAATCGAAAAAGTGCCTTCCGTCGACAACATCGCCGACATCCTTACGAAACCCCTTAAACGTGAAACATTTAACTATCTACGTCTTGGTTTAGGAATGATGGAACACAATCCATAAATCGCATTAGTTCGCTTCCCTTTCTTCTGTCTCAATTCTAGTCCACGTTCCATTCCGCGTCATGACAATTTAACTACTTTATCCGAAGTTAGTTAAATATTTTTAATTCGCGAAATGCAAATTAAATTCGCAAAATGCAAATTAATTAGTCACTCTTCCCAGTAAATTCGTGTCAAAATTTAAAAATCCAAAAATTCCATGATACGGGCGGCCCCCATATCACAAGCGGCCCCTAACCTATTTCAAGCGGCCCCCTAATCGATATGGGACCACCAACAGCAGACATCAAAATTTATACTTAGTCAAAATTTCTTCAAAACTAAAAAACAAACACTCCCTCTCCTTGATGCAGCGACGAACACGACCAAAAACAAACCAAAACTAAAAATCAACCATTAATACACTAATTGAAGAATCAACACATACAATCATTCCTAACATCATCAACATCATCAATTGTAATTCATTTCATCTATCTTCTTTCAATTTGAGTCTAGGGTTCATGATGAACACAAAAAATTTAAATTGGGGATTTTTCGTTTTTCTTTTAATTTTGTACAATTAGGACTACTAGGATACAATGTGTAACTAATATTCTTCCTTTAGACATAGGATTTGCATACACTATTGAGTTTCTCTAAAAATTGATTTCGAACCAACGCCCCAATTTTATTTTCAAATCACTCACGTTAGGAACATAATAAAATTGTTGTTATGCATCGTTAATACAACTTAAAAACGTTTTAAACACATGCATAATGATCTCATGAACAAAGGTCGAGATACATAATTCATATGTATTTTTTGACATGATTGGATTAGCAAAATCAAATTAAGGAGCGTTTGGATTAACTCTTAAGATTTTAATTTTAGGTCGAGTTAATCGTTACTCCACATTTGTAAAAATTAATCACACACTAGATACCTATTTCAATGAGAAAACCTTACTAAAATTGGCACTCTTTTAATAAGGTGAAATGACGTTGGAAGAAGAACTACAATACACCAAATCATACGTTCCAACAATCTCAAATGAAAACTATCTTCCTAATAACTTAAAACCCTTCATTCAAAACCTAGAGTGTAAATCAATTCATAAAGGTCGTCCAGTATCTTTTGAATCTACTAAATATGATAATGTTTCAAATTATCAAACTACTAAATATATGTGAACTCAACGAAGGGATTTGCCCAAGATTTTTACTTGAATTCTATTCTTCAATAGAAACTACTAGAGAAAATGATCAAAATATCTTTTTAAAATTATGGGCATTAAAAAGAACATTTAAATTCTCACTCAAGTCATTTGCCTTAATTCTCTCCATTCTATGTGAAGGTCAATGTTCTTACTCAGAAGATTCATCCCTTGATTCCTTAAAAATGAATCAAGAATCTAACACCCCTTACCAAACACACATTCCAACACTAAATGAAATTATCCAATCTATTACAACAACTGGACAAACCATTTTTCCAAACAAAATTCTCAAGGAAGAGCTTCATCATGATATGAGATCTTAGAATGAAATCATTTAAGAAAATGCCTTTGGCATTCAAAATAAATCCAATTTTCTTCCCGCATCATCATGTCACATGATGTATTGCATTCTAACAAGCACTCCCTTTAACTTTGCCTATTTTCTGACCAAACGAGTTGAAAATATTAAAAATAACCAAACTCTCCAATGCCATATGGAATGATTCTAAATCGTCTGTATGATCACCTCATCAAAATCAATCATCATCTACAAAAATCAAAGTATATATTGTATTGGCCATCTACGAAACCCTGGGTTCATCCTAAGCATCTTTAAGCAATCATCTCCATAACCTCTGAAGAAGTCACTATCGATGATTCGGATACCTCAACACATGTTTGAGATATTTCTACATCCTACTAATATGCTAAGACATACGTATTATTATTATTATTGCTATGTACTATTACTTTGACTATCATCTAGTTTACTCTAGTTCATGTATAACCTTTCTTGGTCATTATTCATGCATGCACCCTAATACAATATGGCTACCTATATTATGCATGATTATCTCTTTGTTCGTATACCTATATGTGCGTCCTTGATAAAATCTAGGATAATTAATTTTGTGAATTTGATTGCTTGATATTAGATGATCCCTAGTAAAATAGGATTGACGACAAAAGGGCGTCTTTGGGAAACCTTTTCTGGACAGATTTTACAAAATTTAAAAAACTGGAAATTTTTTGCTCCTCCAGAAAACGGCCCCCATAAATACTGGGCGGCCTGATGTGTGCTAAAACACACATCTTTATAACCCCGTAAAACACTATTAATCGGACTAAAAATACTAAAATATGGATAATTATCTTACAAAAATGTTTGTTTGGTATTTTTATGTCTTCCAGGTACTAAAGATTGTAAACGGAGCAAAAACGGGTATTTTCGGGTTTATTTCGATCAAGAGTACTTATTATTTGAAGTCAAGACGAAGTCGTTAATATTTCTCGAGCATGCCATTGGAAAGAGCACGAGATTACGAGTCCAACGGTGCCCTCAGATTTTATTGGGCCAGCCCGTAACCTATTAATATGGGCCGGGCCAACCCATATTTTTACTAGCTCAATACCCAACCCATACTTGATATAAGCCCATATTTCAAGTCCAAGCCTATCGAAAATCAAATCTGAAAAATACTTTGAGGGTGACGTCATGTCACGTGTGTAGAAATTAAATCCCTTATGTCACGTGCACTAGCATGAAATGAATTGGAAGATTTTTGTGCTACAAACTCACGTGCAAACAAAGTAAATCAAGAAATCCTCACGTGACAGCGCACTATGAAGGAATTAGCAAATGGAATAAGGGTACGTGGCATGGCAGAGTTGTATTTTAATTCAATTTGTAGCATTTATTGATCAAACGGTGGAT
>BQNB010121022.1:6406-20529 GCA_026074375.1 Tanacetum coccineum
AAAAGCACACAAAAGCTGTAAAAAACAACAAACAAAAGCCTTGTATTTCTGTTGTTCAAACATCCATGTTTCTGCCAGATTTTTGCTGTCCAAACGGCATGATTTCTGCTGCAAAATCAGCAGTTAAAAACTGTAAAAAAACTACATATAAATGTTGTAAAAAGAGTAGATGAAATTAAAAAAACCCATGTCTACGCTAATAAACTACATATAAACTTGTAAAAACACGCGTTGAAACACCACATAATGACGCCCAACGGAAGGAGATCCAAAGACTATCTTATACGACAGGTTTTGTTACAGCTAGAGCTAGATATATGATTCTAATTTATTATCAGATAATTGGTTTCAGAAAACTAAACCAAACACACCTTAATTCTAGTATCAATTTGCATTGATGTGTGCTTCACGCTCGATAAACGTTTCCTTACATCACCAAGAGAAATCCGAAAACTACTTTTATGAACATGAAATCATGGACTACAAATATGTTGCCTATTTACGTACCACACCGAAATCAACATTCTAACAACAGTATGAAGAAACAAATGTAAAAACAAACGTGTAAGTTCTTTCTTATTAATCCTAATGAAACATACTACTACAGACTTGATCCTCAAGTATTATTCTTTCAAAATTGCATTGCTGAAGTTAATATATTTTTGTTTACTCTAATGTGTCCTAGTTATGCTCGACTGTGGTATGAGTTCAAGGTATTTGAAAAACCTGATAACCATCTTAAAAGATTCATCAATTCTTGAAAGCTTTATCGATGCTTAGGGAACTTGTTGGTTGTGCTTTTTGTATTATAGTGTGGCTCATCACTCATCAAGGGATAAACTTAGCCCACTATAGTAGATAACTAAATTTCTCAAAGCGAACTTGAACTAATCTTTTTTCAGTATAGCATCTAAAAGGAAGCATGATCAACTAAATATAAGTCTATCCAACACGCCTAAATTGGTAAGTTGAAATCACTTTATAAGGATTCTAAAGAGGGTGTGCGGGATTGCATTTTTAGTTGAATTATATGATAGTTGTGTTTGGCAAAATTTAAATAATCAAATAATAGTATTTCGAAACCTTTTGAAAGAAGAGATTATCCAAATATGATCAATAAACGCAAATGACAATAACTAAGGAAGGTTTAAAAATTGGCACCTTGATAGAGCAGGTATCGAGAGGTATTTTCTACTCTAACTATTCTGAAATAGGGTCTCTCAGCGCAAGACACTGTTACACTCTTCCACACCCCAATCATTTACATACTCCGTTGACGGTAACAGATAAGGTCAAATATCTTAGAGTACCTGCCAAAAGCTAGCTATGGACAACAATCTGCTAAGATAAGGTAAAGATCTTAGAGTACCTGCAAAAGCATGGACAACATTTGCTAAATCGTCAGATATTACTAATTAAAGAAAAGAAATGGAAGCTGGTATGGTAGCATCTTGACTAATGAAAACGTTGAAAACTCAATGCCGATGTCATTTTGCGAACGAATTAACCCATTGGTAATGAGTTATGAGTTATGGGTTCTAAAATCTAGCCATAGGTTAAAACAAACAAACTGAGAAATGTATCCCATACTGAAATAACCTCAAAAATATGACTCGCTCTACAGGTTAACAATAACGGATTAACCACAGAAATATATAGAGGTTGTTTGGTATTTCTTACGTAAGTGCTTTTGGGCTCTAAGCAGTCCTGAGTGTTTGTCAAAAACTCCATATCTACTAATTTTAGTGTCAATAAGCATATGCAATACGCCGTTAGTCACAGGCAGTAGGTTTGAATGGCTGTTAAAGTTAAAGTTCAATGATTTACTACCTAGGCATATGTTATGATATCATAACCCATGTTATCAACTAAAAGAGTTGGCAAGTACTTACCGGTATATATTTCCACATTTTAAATTATGTTAAGAAAGAAAAGCGGAGAGTTGGCATCGTCTACCTGCACGGGTTATGCCGCTTAACGGCCTCGTAGGTCTTGAGGGGTTCTACACTTGCCTACGCAAGCTGCCATCAAGTCTGAGACTGAGTGTCGTTTTCCCTCCTGATATAATTTTAGAAACAAAAAAATTTTCATGAGATTTTCCTTCTCGAGGCGTAGAATGCGATTTTGCATTGGCGCCTCAAAGCTCTGATTTATGACCACATACCTAGACACCGGAGGGTAGTAATGGTGGCACAGGGTATCAACTTCCCACAGAAAAGTTGTTGTAAGAATTCAGAGGACTGATCACATCTATATACATACACATGAGAAGATCAGTTTGATCGACTGTAAACTTATCGATGCCGTGATTTGATGTTGGACATGCCCTTAGACCGCACCATACTTCACCATAGCTTTTAATCATCTACCTTTCAGCAACAATAGGCTTTCCAAACAGCTTGTCACACTCGTTCTTTAATCGGTTTCAACCAATACGGTAAAATCCTTTAAGTTCTTTTAAGCTTTTGTACTATGCCCCTGCATACATATTGCGAATATAATGCTTCAGAATATTACGAAGCAAGCAACTTCCCACTAACAAAACTAAATTAAAAAAGATTTAAATGCGCCAATTTGCAACAACAGTTAAAGGGGTTCCAACATGTCTGTATAAAAAAAATCAGGGGCGTAGTGCAAAAAAACCAAAGAGACTAAAATTCAAATATTAACCACAAAGTGCAAGAAATCCAAAGAACTGAAAGCAGAGAGACTGAAATAATCACAAAGTTCATGGCCTGCCTATTTTAAAGTGCTTATTTTAGCTAAAATAACCGTTTACCAGAAAGTGTCCTCATTTATTTTAATGTAATATGCAATTGCTATGATGTGAACCGCTGCTTACGTGCTTCTGGTAAACAAAATAGGTTTCTTTTTTAATTAAATCCTTTAACATAAACCAAATCGACCCATTTCTAAGTAACTGGTGTCGTTGCATATGCATAAGTCACCATATCCACATTTTCTGCATTTAGTTCTTATAGATATTTGTTATATATTAAAAACCCATATGCATACTGTTCTTTAGCTATCCTATCATTTTCATAACTTATTAGACACTGATATGCTTTTCACAATTAGAAACAACTCTATAAAGGTGCTAGCTTTTCAAAATTTACATAGCCTTTTTGTCCTCAAAGAAATAGATAAAAAAGGGACCATTTGCGCAAACCTTAATCCACTACGAATTTACCCATCAGTAGTACATTGATCCACTAATATGATCATTTGCGCAAACTTTATTTTTACCATCTATTTACCTATCACGTTGAATAGTGCCTTTTGTTTCTGTAATATTGTTCTACCCGCTAGTTACCCAAGAAAAACAAACAAAAACTGGAAGATAAAAAATTTAACTTCTATTGTGAAAGTCCGGAGGTTACAATTCTCTTGAGCTTATAACAAAATTTAGTACCTTGAGCTAGGATCATAACTTTTGATATATAATTCATGTACATAGACTTATAGTAAAGAAAAAGCCAACAGAACGAACTTTTTTTTTCTAAGTTCCTTGATGCGATTACATTGTCGTTGCACAATTAATAGTGATTTGTGTATAGACCGAGAAAGAATAAGAAGACGCACCTTGCATAGGTGTAGCAACATAGCAACTGCTCGAAGGTTTCGTTGCAAAGTCCATGAGGCTATTGGTACACAATTACTTTTTCCAGAACCTGATATGCTACTTCTTCCATGGTGGATGATCGTGTTACCGATGATCGGCTTTTTAATGAGCAAATACATAGTTTGGAGCATATCCGGGAAGAAAAGTTAATTTGACTTGATCTGTTAACTCCTCTTTCGTAGCCATAATTGCTGGAAAAAAAAAGATAAAAAAACACATTCCATGTCAAATGACCCTTAAAAATTAGATAATCATTTTCTATATACCCAAATCATTTAACTAATTTACTCAATATCTCTATACTTAGATTCAATCTCAAATACCACACTGGCAGATCCAATATATAAAAGTCATCAACAAATAAATAGATATAAGATATGATACTCGAACGAATAAACACATTCACAATAATAATTTTTTTAACAGCAAGTTCTCAAATATTTATTCAAACCTGATTAAAGTACCTGTAAATAATCAGGAAAAACCAAAATCATGGTTATCGATATTTATTGTTTTGCCATTTAAGCGCACATCTGGACCCCGGCTAGTGCTTATGCAATAGACAACAAAAAATAAACTGGAATTGCACCTTTACCTTCAGCTTTGGCTGATCTCTCACGCACTGTTTCCGTATCATGTACCAACAAAGGAGCAACAAAACATTCTTGTTCCAGTTCGACAGGAGCAGAAAGCGGCTGCCCTTCTTTGTGGTTGCCTTTCTTTTCCTCCCGGAAACAAGCAGAACATACACCTGTAAACGGGTTAAACGGTTCAAAACTTGCACAATATTTTTTTAAAAATAATACCTCCAAACCAATCTAGTCAAGAATCATAAATTTATGCACATCAGTAATCATCCCTAAAATAGTTATTCTGTCTAGTAAATTTAATATTGACAGTAATCATTGACAATAATCATCTCTAAAAGGAATCATTAGACATTAGACAAATATTCTGTTTCATATCACAATGTTTAAAATTTGTTAAACTTTCCTAAATTAATTTGTTCATTTTTTTTTTGCTATTAAACATCACATCATATCCCTAAATAAACTATCAATGTATAACATCTATCAGCAAAGTATAATCGAATAACATATGGAGATTAAAAATTAAAATAACATATCGAATAATTTTAATTAATAGTTGATACCTGGAAAATTGATGTTGATGAACAAAATTAACACACAACCCATGTAATTGCAATCCAATGTTGATAAGGCAATTTTTTTTACCGATCTGTATCTTGAAAACACCATGTTTCGATCCTAAAATGAACAAATTAGATTGTGTTTTTTGTTTTATGTGTTCATTAGGTTAATTAAAATATGAATGATTATGAAGATTATGGATTAAAGAAAAGGTTTCAAGTTATTGATTAAGAAATTTAGGGTTATACGGGTTTAGTTTTAAGGAGAGATGATATTTAGAAGAGGGATATTTTTTTCCCATTAAATGCTGGCAAGGTTAAATATTTTCCATTAAATGCCGGCAAGGTTAAATCACTCACAACCGTTGATTACTTTTTAATTTCCAAGTGTCTTTTTCTCAATTTTTTGCTTCAAGATCAAAAAATCAAAAACCTTGTTTCGTATAGGTTATAAATAGATATTATAAAAATAAAATATTTTTTTTTAAAATCAAAAAATCAAAAACATAGAAAGATACAAATGACTTTTTAGGTGGGGACTTTATATCCTACCCCTTGTGAATTATTTCAAGAACAGGTACAATAACATACATATATACGGAAAATGGTAAGTTTTTGGTTATAAACATGTTTTCATTGGAAATTATGACATTAAATTGTTCATTTCGCTGATATTTGTTTTTTCGTTTCAGGATATTCGTCACCAAACGTGGAGAATGTACAATTTGAAGCGAATTTGAATTCCATAAGTCATACCTTGTTTCTTTAGCCGAAACTATAAGGTGAATTTAGTACTCTTTGACTTTTAAGTCAAACTAACTACTTTTTTTTGGACGATTAATGTTGGTCTCTCATTGCATAATAGATAAACTAGTGACCAAAATTGACTTGACATTAGGAAGTACAAATAGTACGATCATCACTTGCTGATCTACAACCATTTTTGTGTCACCTGTATATTTGACAAATTAGTCAATTTGACCGTGAAAATCAAAAGAAAGCTGACATATATTTGTAATGCCGGGGTGAAGCCGATGCACACGGTTATTTTGAATGGTCATTGGACAACTATGAATGGGCGTATGGTTACAAGGTGAGATTCGGGCTACATTATGTTGACCGCAATACATTTGAAAGGATACCAAAATTGTCAGCAAAATGGTATCAAAATTTCTAGAAAAATGACAGCTTGGTTGATATTCAAGCAAATCACAACAGTGCACAATCGAACAGGTTTTTATGATGTTTGATTTGCACTTACCATTAGTTATATGTTGCTCATTTTTATACGATAGTATGTTTTTATATGCCACGGTATATGTATTTGTTCCTGCAAGGCGCCCCCGACTTTGGAGGCCCTGTGCAAAACCTTCATAATTACTATATTTGAGGCCATGCCAAGCACTGGTGTAATATTATTGCAGCTTGATGACTGCACTCATTCTTCTCGTTCTCATGTAATTGCACCATAATGGCATTGTGTTACTCTATTCAATCATTTGAAAAGTAAGTGAATGAACAAAAGGCTTTTATTAAAAGATATAAATAGAATAAAGTACAATAAATTGTCAGTATCTGCATCTAATTTACATTTACCAAACATAATAGGTTGTTATTGGCAATCAAAAAAATGAATCGAATTGTTGTAAATAGTAGAAAAACATCAGTTCTCGCGAAGGCTTGTTTAGTACAAGACTTTTGCAGGGTATGTTCCATATTTTTCATTTTCGATCTCAATCAAGCTTTCTTTTACCAAGTCTGTTGCATATATTACCACGTCCGACCAATTCCTGTTCCAAAATATATACGGTTAGTACGTTCAACTAAAAAAAATTATAAGAACCGTAAGAAATGTGTTATAATGAATAATACTATACCCTTTGGTTGTGTCGAATGCGAGTCCCACAGTGTTCTTAGCCTCTTCAATTGCGTTGCTGAACCTTTTGATCTCAGAAGGCGAGCATATTTTGTTATTCAAGACTCGAAGCTCAGAAGGCTTTACATCGCAAAATATTGGAATAACTTTTTTCCCTGACTCCATCATCAATGCAAGCTCATGAAGACAAAAATAAGATTGACAATAACGTGGTGAAAATACGGCTACACCAATCTTGCATCCTATTATTGCATTATCAATGTGTTCAAAAAGCTTATCGCCCGGTTTCATATTTTTGTTGTCAAGAAATGATGGGATTCTTGACATCATAAGGTTGTGGTATAGCAAAGATGCGATTGATCTTTTCGTGTCTATACCACGGTGGTTTATAAAAACGTCACAAGCAGGTTGGCTCGCAAGTCGGGGTTTTTGAATTACCATTTGGCGTTTGATGGTGTTCAACATGGCGGCTGATCGATGCATGGTTTCTGTTTTTTGAAAGTGAAAGTAGAATCTTAAAGCTTGTGTTTCAAGTTAGGTTTGATTTTAAAGTTGTGGGAATGTATATATTTATAGGTGGTGGGTTCAATTCGTGCAAGAATGTGTTATATTGGAATTATTAGAATACAAGTAAACAGACTCTTTGTTAAGTAGGGTCATTTTGATTAATATCACAATAATAATCACTTCTTAATATGTTAAAATATGTTTTCTTGGCACTTTTCATTTACTAACAAACAACAAAAACAGTTGAATGAATCAATGTCGAGGCATGAGAATTGACAGTAGACAAAATCTTCAACAGACTCTTTGAATGTTTTTTCAAGTTTCAACTTACATGCACTAATGGAATTTCCATAGATCCTTCAAAGACGTTTTCGAAACATCATATGTTCATATATGCGTTGGTAAAAGTTTTGTATCTATTTTATTACTTTACTATAAATATATATAAAGTACAAATAAACGGTCATCATTCTTATGTGTTGAAAAAGTACACAATACAACTTAATGTTTAGTTTAACAGATGAACATTCCACTGAAAGAGAAAAGTTGATGAATTTTATTTGTTAATTAGTTCTTAATGTGCTAAACGTGATCAAATATATACGGGTTACTAAAGTTTACAAAAATATTCGCCTAAGTAACTAGAGTTTCATTTTGTTCAATGGGGTCACTAAACTTATAAGAAACATACCTCACTATAATTTCAGTATTATTCGAGTAACCTGAATATATATTTTTTGATAAGTTATGTAACATAAATGTCGCGTTTTTACAAGTTAAGTGATGTTTACGTATATTTTCATAACTTTAGTAACCTCAAAGTCATGTTTCATACTTGTAGTAACCCAAGTGAACAAAATGAAACTCTAGTTACTTAGGCGAACATTTTTGTAAACTTTAGTAACCTCCGTATATATATGCAAATCGCTTGTTTTATTACGGGTTAAAAAGGTGCTATATTTTTTGTTTCGTGCAACCGTATATGATTTAACAAAAATAGTTAAGTGATAATGTTCATTAAGTAATACTTCTTGATGTATGTTTTACCATGCATATCATATTAAATTTCGGGAGTGACATCGTCAATGAGATCGTCAAACAAGTTTGAACGGTTATAGAACCTTAAGGTCGGTATTTGTCCCCTCTATACCAAAAAATGCATGTCAAATTCACAAATCTTGTGATGCAACAACTTCAAGCGTAATTGTCAGGGTTTTTGTGATCCGGTTTTTGAATTGTCATTTGTAAGGGGGCAACTCCTCCATTCTTAATGCATCTATTCTACTAAACATACCTAGGAACTCGTGATCGTTTTCATATTTCTACCTATATAAGAGGCAAGTCATGAATTAGACCATGATGACTAGGTATGCTGATTGGATTACTGAGTGGATTGCTGACTCAAAGGGCATTATGGGAACAAAAATCTGACTAGGCAATACTACATGTAAAATGAGGGGTATAATAGTCACTTTGTGTGTTCCTTCAATTCCTGCTTCAATTTCTCACAAACATTCAATAGACAGTTACTTTTGAGCAAATCTCTCTCATTTTTTAAAATCTCTTCCAAAATTATCATCTTCCCTTTTTTGATTTTGAAAATCATATCAACAAAATCACGATTTATTTCAACCCATAACACAAAAGGCAAGATCTTGATTGAATTTGTTAGGGTTCTTATGATAAAATTGAATCTTTAATCGCAAGGTATATTGAATTTCAAACTCCAGGTTTGAATTACTATATACATGTGGTTCATTGATTTCTAATAGTTTGTTTCATCAAATCAAAATCACAAGAAACTAGATGCTTAATTGTAACAAAATGAGAAAAAGATGATCCACAATGCTAGGAGCAACCAGCAACCAATGACACATATGATTTTTCCCAAACAACTTTGAAGGCAATTTTATGTTCTTATGATGTGGTTTACTATTGTGATTAATTGAATTGAGTGTTGATTGAGTGTAATCTTTTTATTTTGTTTTCCTTGATCATTTAAAGCATGATTTATGGAGGTTGTGTCGTATTTGTTTTTCCAGGTATCCATTAGACATTGTTCGTCCATTGTGTAAAAAGCATCTATCGTTGTTACTGATTTTTATTAAAGGTAATGATTTTATTATTGTATTTCAATCTTGATTATGAGTCAGTGATGATTTATTGGGTGATTGTGAAATCAAGTGTTTGAAATGATGATTTGAATGATGATGCGGCTAATTATCAAGTATAATTTGGATCCTTGATTATAATTTTATACTTAGGGTTGGGTTGATTTAGGTTAAAATAGTTGGTTTGACTGAGAATTTATTAATGAAGTGATGAGTAAAGTTTTTTCCCATTGATGATCTAGAGCAAACTAAGGTTGAAATGAGTGTTGTTGGATCTTAAAATTATAGTTTTCATTGTGATTTTCTTTGCAAAGGTATGAATATAATATGCATTATTTTTTTAGTTCATTGCAGTTCATCAATTGCTAAACATCATCACTTACCACATATTTTGTTTATGCTTCTAACAGCAGATCAGAGCATCGCAATTTATTGAACCAATGGGTATTATTTGGTTATAGGTTTGTGTTAATTTTGATGGGAAGACAAGTTATATTTAAGGCTATAAACGCATGACACTCAAATGTTTCATATGATTATTTGGACAATATATGGTAAGCTACCACAGGAAAGGTTGTGGATGTAATATATTATGTTTCGAATTATTATGTTTATTCTCATAAAATGAGTTATGAAGCTTAAGAACACATGTTCGAAGACTTTTGATTCTTTTTCTTCTGACTATAATTTTTTTCTCTTACCTATTTGACTCATTAGTAACTAAATGTGCTCACCTCTTTCTTCAATGGTATTCTTGCCTCTTGCATATATCATTATGTATTTATTATCCACGGAGTTCACTTATTGTTGGAATGTAAGAAAACACAAAATGCAAGAATGTACAATCTTATTGGGCTTAACATCGATATGAAGCCTGAGAGGAGAGAAGTGGTACTAACTTACTTATCTACTATTGATGAAACCTCTAATTGCATCAACTCTTAACGAGTATTAACTTTTTCTATCTTTTGCTTTTCTACAGCTCTCACAATCAACTCTATTTAAAGACTTAGTAAGTTTTCAAATCATCTTTTTGTTACATCCATCCTAACTGAGTTTCCTTATTCCTATCACTTCGTTTCTTTGCGGTGTCAAGTCCTTATTTGTATGTTAATTACTTGATGGGGGAGTTTTATATCAACATTATGTGAGACATGCTTAGTTCTTTACTTGTCTTTTGTTCCTGCAAGTTATTTTTCTGTATACTATTTTGGAGTACCATCAAGATAGCATATATGTTCTCTTTCTTATTTTGGCTTGGCTTTATAACTTTCAAAATGGACGGACACACCAATGCCAGTTTATAGAGTATAACACTACTATTTAAGGATCGACGTTTACAAATATATTACTTAACTCTGGAATCTGTTGTAAGCATTAGGTGCAGTCCAGATTGTTGCATTTTGGCCACATAAGACCCTCTTATCTTGAGTTTTCTGATGCTTTAAGTTTGGACTAAGGGTTTGAATACTTGCTTGATGTGTCGTCGTGTAGGTTGTTATTTTAGTTATCAAGTTTTACATTTATATTTTGCCGACATTACCGAAAATAACACTTTAACGGGCAGTGTACTCGATCAGATGTAGCTTCGTTGGTAAGTAGGGTGTCGATCACTAAAAGTGAGAGCGTTAATCTTTTATTTTATCAATATTTTGGTTAACTAAATTAAGTTAATTTAGACTATGTTAATTCTAATCTATGTTAAACCTATGTTAATCCTAATTCTAACGGATAAAAGGGGTTTTCAGTTTGAGAGACTGGAACAGGTTTGGTGGTAACTTAGATCAATTTAAAACACAATAACACACGCAAGCAGATAATCAAAAGATAGAAGAGTAGTCTAGCCACATATAAGAAAAAACTGCATTAACCATGATTAATCCAATTAAAACACATGTTTGTTTATTTTAGTGCAATGAGTGCTTATTTCCAAGCGGCATATGATTCCAAGATTTAGGCGGTACTTCTTCCTAAAACCTAGACACGTAGAATTCTGTCACAATTAAATGCATCCGCATAAACTATCCTATTCGCTGATTATAATCTATCTTAGGAGATTAATAATGGTGATCTTATTAAACCCTAGCTCATGGAGACTTTACCCACTTACTGCTTAATGGCAATTTATATTCTAGTAGTTCACTGTCCAAGTCTTTACCAAAGGAATCAGTACTTTATTTGTTGATCCCATGTCACCTGCTAGTCCAACTTGTTCACATAAACCAAAGGTAAAGATAGGGCATTATTTGTGATCCTATTATTCTAGATATATAAATCGCTATATGGAGAGCCATCCTGGCATCTAGCTAACTTGGTCGGTATCACTAGATCCATTTGAATGATAGGTCGCATACAAAAGCACGTAAACAAGTATAAATTGATAAACATAAACAATGATCAACGATAAATTAAGCAATCGATATAAACAAACCAAACATTTAAATCTTCATAATCATGGATAATACCCAAGGGTATTAGCCCTTAATCATTGTAATCAATACATGAATAATCAATCAACCAAGGTAAACTAACCGAGTTAAACGAATGATACCAAAAATTGAACGATTAGAAGAGTATAGGAGATTACAAGGTGTTTCCTATGGAATTAGTAGCTTTGCTTGATCTCTTCTGCTCTTCTTGTTTTATGAAAATTGACTCTTGTGGTTAAGGTATCAAAAATATGATCAAGCACACCTAAAACTCGTTTTTAGGTTTTCTATTTTAAATGTCTGAATTTTGGTCGATACGCCGTATTGGTTGAAATCAATACGGCGTATTGGAAGTTTCTTGGAGTAGGGACCACGTTCAATATCTTCTAGAATATTTAATTACTATATCGTGGATAGGGCGTATGATATCTTCTGGATACGGCGTATAGGTCTTTAGTTCTTCGTGGTTTCTTGTGAAGTGCAGGCACAGATACGCCGTATCTTCCTTGATGGATACGGCGTTTGGATGTCAGAACAATTTTCTTTAGATTTCTTCATTTAAGCTCTAGAATACATGCCTTTTAGCTAATCTTCACAAATTACTCCATAATTACTGCAATTCTCAAATTTAAACGATTAAGTAACAATTCTTGCAATAATTATACAAAATGGGTAATTTACATGGGATAAATGATGCTATAAAAGTGACGTTATTTGATGTCATCAAATATCCCCCCACTTGAATCCTACTTGTCCTCAAGTAGCTTTTAGAAATTTATGAAAATGTATCCCTAAGGATTTTTCCGTTTAGCATTTATTCGTTTAATTCCTAGTATACAACCAAACTCCTCACGAAATAGGAAGATGAAATCACTCAACTCACTCGACTAATCTATGTGGTAACATGTAACTAATTCGCTCAATTGCTCGGTAGTGACGAGTATTCTATCATAAGCTTGGCAAGGATACACATCTCCACCACTAAAGCTAAGGAGTAACAAGTTTATAAAGGTAAATTGGGTTTAAAAATGCTTAAAGGGTTTGATCACTCTTTCTAATCTCTATCGATACCAATATTCCAGAAAAGGTGACAAAATCACACATACACACCCATAACGATGGGATAGACACATATGACTGCATTCGAACCTTAACTCGAATAAGCTAAAGAATAGGACTAGTAGTCTTTACCAAAATTCGTAAACCAGCAAGGGCGACAAACCATATATACACATCCATAACAATAAAATAGACATACATGATTGCATTTAATTCCCTCACTCGAATAAAACCAAGGGTTAGGACGAAAAGTGATATAGGGTATGGATCTTTTAATCTTTTCACCAAAAAGTAATAAACCAACAAGGCAAACAAAATCACACATACATGGCCGTAATGACGGAATAGACACATGTGATTGCTCGCATCTTCATTCGAATAAAACCTAAGGGTTAGGGATTAGGAAAGAGAAATAATTGTTGTTAAATACAATATACAAAACAAATAGATTAAGTTTTAAATAAGGTACAAGTTGCAAGATACTTTTCCGACCATTCCTATGATAAAGACACAGAAATATATACACAAACGTCTTGATCATAGATCAACTATAACAACCTTAGTTGGCGTTCCCGTAACGGTCAACTTCCCAATCATCCATACTATACATACCTTTACAAAACAAGTGGCAATATCTATCACTTTATACAAAACTTTACATCGTTGATTTATAACACGTATCAACGAATAATAGATCCTTCAAAAAATTTCATCGATTTAAGCTTTAATGAACCGACTATCCTCATAATTTCCTCCTTTTTTATAGCGATTTTCTAATTTTTTCAATTTTTTTGATTGTTTTAAACAAACCTAAATGATACACTATGAATTTCGGTGTAATTTCACCATCTTCACGATCATAATAGCTCAGGATAATTTCTTCCATAATTCTTCATTCTTCAGACGTACCAATAATTGTGAAAGTAGTAAAAATACATGAGTTAACTACTTTTTTACATTCCCATTGCAATGTGCAATTTTCTCAACCATACTAGAGATAGAAAATCATACAAGACACAGGAAATACATACTTTACACTTAAAGAAACTAGCAACTGATACATGGACTTAATCTAATAGGGTAGGCTAAGGGGTAAAGGTGTAATGAAACAAATAGTTGGTGAAAACAAGAATGGTTAAACAGGTTTTTCTAAGGAGATCTTACTCTTAAAATTAGAGTAAATAAAGGGTTTATACGACGGTTAACTAACCGGTGTAGTTAGTTAATAACACAACATATATAGGCTTTTTGGGTGTAATCCTAGAAATTTACCAATTTAAACAAGTTACTCCATCTAAATACATAGTACTCATTATTGTGGTATCGAATAGATATACCAAGCCAAGTTCTAAAGTCTACAACATCACCG
>BQNB010121023.1:0-20529 GCA_026074375.1 Tanacetum coccineum
GGTGATCTCGGGAACAACGATGGCATCCTCGTAACCCTCGGTGGGTGCTTCGAGCAATTGAGCCATAGTACAATTATCGACCATCGTAACTATGGGAGGAGCTTGATTTTCAATTGGTTCCACAAGATTAAATGGTTCAACAAAAGTTGGTGGGACTTGTTGACGGTTAGATTACGGGATTGAGAACGAGTGCACATGCACTAAAATGTAAAAAGAAAATTTATACTAATTTTTTTTTAAATATTTTTTTGGTTTTTCACAAATGTATTCACAATTTATTTTAATAACGGATAATGAGATAAGACACTTAAACCTAATAATCAACTCGCTTCTCGGTAGCTCTTCAAAGAGAAAAACGCACAAAGGAGCGGAGGAGTAGGAAAGCGCGAAGCTATTAAAAACCTTTCTCCTTTAGGGTCGTAGTTCCTTGGAACAACCCGCCTTATACTCCTCTTAGAGTTTGTTTAACTTTCAAAGGTGAACCGTACCTTGCGAGAGACACAAAAGGTAAGTTTTTGATCTTTGGTTCGGAAACTTATTAATGATAATACTTCAATTGAAAGTATTATACTGATAGTGAATTTTATTTCTTTTTTTTATGGACAATTTTTTAAATTTTTTGATTTTTTTAATTTTTTTTATATTATATATATACTAATAATAAAAGAAAAAAATCTTTTTGTATTTTTTATAAGAAAATAAGCAAAATAACTTCACTCGGAAGGATCTTCAAACACATTGTCAAACGGCTCAACAATCGTATACAATCCTCCCCGGCAACGGCGCCAAAAACTGACAGCTTTAGAAACTAACCTTTTTAAATATATATAAATAAATATATAAAATACTTATAAGTATATAAATATAAGGATAAGAATCAAAAATCTCAATTGTAGTAAACCGGAAGTATGATTCCCGGGTCGTTATCCCCAATGAGGACTGCAATTGAAAGTCGAGAGTCGATTTGATAATAGATGCTTGAATGGAACAAAATTTAGATTGGTTATCTAAAACTACGGGAAAATTAAGGCCTAAAAACCCTAAATTAACAAAATTAAGTCCTAAAATGATCTTTTTGGTTTTTATAAGTCTTAATTAACTAAAAAGCTAGAACAAAGAAAACTAGACCAAAAACGAAAAAGATAACAACACTAAAAACGTGAATGGGATTCAATCCCGTTCTTTAAAAAATAAAATTTTGCAATTTTAACCCTACGAAAGCAAATCTAATTTTCCTAAGTCCTAAATGTTAAAAGAAAATTTTCTAAAAAAGAATTATATTTTTTTGACTTTTTAATAATTTTTTATGAATTAAAAATGATTTTAATGAAATTAAATGTTTAAAAATACTAAACTATTTAATAAAAATCTGGAAAAATTAGCAAAATTAGCTTGAACAATGAAGAATCTAATAAAAATAAGCTGGGAAAAACAACTTATCAAATAAGCTATGAAATAAGCTAAAAACGACTTATAAGCCAAAAGAGCCAAAATGTGTATAAGAGATTGATTTTGCAAAGTTAAACCGAAAAAGACCCAAGGGAGAGTGGTAGAGGGAGTGTGTGTAAAAACGTTTGGTTGAATTAGGGTAGAGGTCTCGGGTTCGAGTCCTGCTCACCCTTGACTTCCCCCAATTCCCAAATGTTTTTTTCTTGCCAATTTGGTTTTACAACTTTTTAGACAACTTAAAAATAACCAACTTTTACAAAACCACTTTTTATATAAGCCATGAATAAGCACTAAAATAAGCTAAGAAAGGGTGACAGAAAAAGCTAGTTTATAATAAGCCACTTAATGCTAACTGTTAAGCACTATAAGCACCAAAAAGCAATTCAAAAAGAGAAATAAGCTAAGACAGGAACTTAAGCTATATCTAAAAAGCACTCTTGACCAAAAATAAGCAACCAAAATAAGCTAGAAAGACAGAATAATAAAAAAGGTATAAAACTTAGGAATTTTAAGCTAAAAAGCAAATAAGCTCTAAACTTAAGGGAATAAGCTAAAGGGGACTTAAACTGACTTAATAAGCTATACTAACCTAGAATAAGCAAATGAAATAAGCTAATAAGCCTAAATAACCAAATTAGCCTTTTGGCCAAACTGTTAACTAAACAGCCAAAAGGCTATTTTCTGGCTTAGTGGCTTACACCACTAAAAAGAATGGCCAAAAAGCTACAATAGAGAGAGAGAGAAAGCTATCTCACACAGATTCAACACTTAGATAAATTTCCTTAAACTTTTGCAATCTTAACAAATCACCACTTTTGAGCTTAAAAATAAGCAAACAAACAGAACCTTATGAAGTTATAACCTACAAACAGATTGAGATTTGACCTCAAAGAACAAGTATCAACAATCAAAAAGCATTTTGAAATTCACAATAAGCCACAAAAGCATTTGAAAAAGCTTGTTCTTCCTTTTTTAACACTTAGTTAAAAATGACAGATTTGGCGAAAACTTAAAACAAGAAGTGCAGGTATGTTTGTCTATATTTATAAGGTATTTCAAGACATGCATAAACACAAAAAACATCACAAAACAACAATAAGCAAGATCACAATCAAATAAACAAATAAGATGAGCTTAAACCTCACAATTTCAAACTACAATCTCTTAAAACATTAACAATAAGATTTAATACTTAAAAACCTAAACAAAGTGAATCTTAGGAATAATCTAAGCTAAACTCAACTGACGCAAAAGACATATCTCTTTTTGACCCATTTTAACCTTCAAAAACAGTTAAACCAAACACCCCTTTAAATACTTAAAATGCCTTTTCTACTTGAAAACTTAAATTTTTATAAACAAACCCTTTAGACCAGATATCTAACATGCATAATAAACAATATTTAGCATATTTCAATAACAAATAAGCACTTAAATAAGCTAAAACAGATTATGCAATTTAATAAGCTATTTAAGACAGTTTATAAGAAAACTTAAACAAATGATTTCTAAACTACAAAACAAGCATAATAAGCATTAACCATCATAAGCAAACATAAATTAGCAAATATAAGCAGAAAATAAGCACAAATAAGCAATTGAATAGTGAATAAGCTAAAAATGGAAAAATGAAACTTACAAAGGCCCTTGCTCAAAACAGGGCAAATGAGCTCAAAAGAGCTTATCTACAAGCTCTAGCTTATCAAAGATAACAGTTGTGACCCAAAAGCCCGATCTAATCTGGCTAATCATCCAAATAAGTTTTGGTGGTATTTAGAGATGGTATTTTTTGTTTTTATAAAATTTTCTTAAACTTTATGTAAAAATAAAAACGCTTTAACAATTTGACTTAAATAAGGTCCTTATATAACTTAAGAAAGGATTCTTGATAACGTTTTAAACAGAAAGAGTATAACGAGTTTTAAGAAAAAACATTAAATTTTCATATAATCATAAGAAAACATTACAATATTAAAAGGTTACACTAAAAATAAGCTAAAAATTACAACTAGGTAAAAAAAACTTAAGAAAAACTAACTGCCCAAAGGCTTACAATTGAGCTCTATTTATACTAAGCAAAGAAGGTTCTAGGAGTTGTGCTTTCTTTGTGAGAGCTCTTGCAGGTGTGTTTGTTGTGTGAGAGGGATCCAAGAGTCATCATAGCCATCCAAAATGAGTAGTGTCCAAGTCACTTGATCATAGCCCTTCATCTTTTGTCTTGATTCCTTGACGAAAAGGGATCAAGGAAATTAGCCAAAGTGTCAATTGGTGGGATAAAGGTTGAAAAGGTGTTGGTCACATAGGAAAAAAAAGTGGATGAAGTCTGGTCATTGTAAGTGAGGACAGGAACTAACCTTGAAGAAGATGAATAGTGTTCCCGAGCCCCTATCTGAAGTTTGGAAATGCCAAGAACAAGGACCTGAGAAGTAGTGTATATCTCTTACATTCATAGTCCTTTTTTGGTGCATCTTTGGTCCTTGGAGTTCTATAAAGGTTTGCACCGTTAGTCCTTAAAGGACTAACGGGGTAAGGTTTAAAAAAAAAGGGTTATCGGGAGTTATAAGGGATGTAGGATTGGGCTTGTTTTATTGGGCCGATTAATAAAAAAAACTTGGGCTTATAAATAGCTTAAGGCTTATAAAGTTTGTAAAGTATAAGTGGGATGACCCGGGCCCACTAAGTGGGTACGGGTGGGCCCACTTTTTAGAATTTTAGGTTTTCGGGTTTTGTTTTCGAGGCTCATTTCCAATGCCACTTCCCGGGGTTGACTTTAACTTTGACTTTTTGTGTTGACTTTGACTTGGTCTTTTTTGACTTCTCATGGTCTTTCCGTTCTCGTGCTCGGTTTTATCGTTTTGGCTTTGATTTTTGTCCTTTTCTTGGATAACCGTTACCTGCACAATACAAATGTAAAACATACAAATACAATGATTTTTTTTGACGTTTTTTGGTCATTTAAGTCCGATTTTTTTTTTTTTAGTGGTTCGTAAGGATGTGTAATTATGCACATACCAAACTCCTCTCACATCTACCTTATTTTTTAATATACCCACTTAGTTCCAATAGCTCTCTTTCCTTTAGGAAGATCCAACAGAGTCCAAACCTTTTTGAATTTTAAATTGCCAGAAAGCTCCCTTGCATTGCTTCAATCCAACTGGATCTGCAAAGCTTGGATCAACCTGTTTTGGTTCTATTGAGAAGAGAAAATAGCAAACAAGCAGTTACTATAAGCTTTGTGATTGTTCTTCTCTGCTTGCTAATGTCGCTGAACCATGAGCATTTCTTTAGAAAATTTTGATCATTCCTCCTTAATTGAATAGCTGAATTTTAAGTCTCTAATAATCTAGTCTCTTTAGGATATCCTTGGAATTCTATTGTAGGAATAGACTGAAATTCATAGGGTAGTGTTCCAAATTATTGATGTCAGCCTCTGCACCACATCTTCAGCATCATATACACCTCTAAAGCTACTAGTAAATCCCTCCAAATCAGGCAAAAGAGGATCCAATTGGAAGATTATTATTTGTCAAAACTTATCCCAGCAGCACTATACAGATGGACTAAACGAGTAAATTTAAAAGAACTGTTATAGCTATTTAGTTGATAGTAGCCTCTCCTTAACCAACCAATCTTTCAGTTTCTTGATCAAATTACTTTCTAAGTGCTTCTTCTTGATCTCTAACATCCTTCTCATGACCATTTTTATCACCATCTTTTGCTAGATAATGAGCATCATTATTCTTTCTAGCATCATCAACAAACTCATCATCTAAGCTCTTTGGACCTTGGAATCAGATCAAAAATGGTAGCATAATATATTCATGATTAGATGCTTTCTCATGTCCAGTTTGCACAACATTAACATTTGTCTCTATACCTGCATCATCATTAGTTTGATTTCCTGCAGTAACTGGCTCATAATTCATAGATTTTGTCAGTGAATCAATATCAAAGAGCCATTCTGGACCACTTCCTTCAACATTAGGTATATTTTCCAAGAAATTTAATATGCAGGTTCTCTTAAACTTTCTTGGTTCTAGTGTTAAATATCCTAAATGCCTTACTATTTACAGAGTATTCAACCAAGAACCCCTCATCAGCCATCCCCTTCAAACTTGCCTATATGATCTAAGGTGTCAAGATAGTAACAAGAAACCCCAAAAGGTCTCATAAGCTAGAGAAGTCTAGATTTGGTGGTCTACCAATTAAAAGTTCATAAGGTGTCTTGTTATGAGGCTTTGTTACTAAAACTCTATTCTGAACATAGCAAGCAGTATTAATTGCTTCAGCCCAAAATGTAGTAGGTAATAGTGAATCTGCTAGCATAGTCCTAGCTGCCTCTATTAGTGTTCTATTCTTTCTTTCAGCTACTCCATTTTGTTGTGGAGTCCTAGCAACACTAAATTCTCTCTTGATTCCTTTCATCTGACAGAACTGATTCATTTCATTATTTTTAAACTCAGTTCCATTGTCACATCTGATAATTTTAACCCTATGATTTATTTGGTTTTCTATGCCTGTGATAAAAGTTTTAAGGATTCCACTAGTCTCATCCTTAGAGGCCAAAAAGAAAACCCAACTAAACCTACTAAAGTCATCAGTGACAACAAGGCAATACATCTTTTTATTTAGACTCTTTACAAATGTTGGACCAAACAAATCCATGTGCAACATTTGTAAAGGCTGGCTGATAGAGCTCACAAGCTTGGTCTTACATGAGGCTTTGTGCTGCTTTCCCTTCTGACAAGCAACACATGTATGGTCATTTTCAAAAAGCTTTGAAGGCAAACCTCTTACAAGGTTTCCCCTCACAAGTTTGTTCATAGTTTTAAAGTTTATATGACCAAGCCTCCTATGCCATAAATTAGACTCATCTATTGTAGCCTTTGCAAATAAACAAGTCAAACCTCCTGATGGAACAACATTCTTTAAATTAAAACTGTACATATTATTCTGTCTAGGAACTTTAAGCAGTACCTGACTTTCATCAAGTAACTTAAAATCGAGAGATAGAATAAGACATTCATTCTCAGTGAAAAGAACACTGTTTTTCTTATCACACATTTGTGAGACAGAGAAAAGGTTAAACTTAAGTTCCTTTACAAAGTATACATTTTCAAAGTCTAATTTCCCAGTCTTAATTTTACCTTTTCTAGTAATTTTACCTCCTTTAGGACTTCCTGTAAATGCAACAAATCCTCTATCAATATCTTGATAATATGAGAGGTAGAACTTATTTCCAGTCATATGTCTAGAGCATCCACTGTCGAAAATCCCTTGATCCTGTAAAGCATGTTGTGGATTACCCTGCAATCAAAATAAGAGAATTAGTTTCTCTTGGGGACCCAAGCCATTACTGACTTGAGTCTGCCTTGTGGATCAACATAGTTAAATCTTTTAGGAGTGTATGATCCACTGTCTTTGGAGATATGGTCTATAACATTTCCTTTTGGTCTCCAAATCCAGCATGTTGAGGACTTAACAGCATTATCCCCATTTCCCTTAGCAGCACTAACTACTGCTTTTGGCCCAGTAGTACTTACATTATTAAACCTGACAGTATTAACTATTTTATTAAAACTATTGGTTTTAACTGCTAATTTTTGGTGAAATGGCTTTCTTACTAGTGAATGTGACTTATTAAAAACATTTGAACTTGGTTTTGCAACATTCACAGTTGGTCTAGATACAACAATATTAACATATATGGCAGTACTATTTGATACTGCTACTCTTGGGAAGCTTTGCTTAACAGTATTCACTGGTAGTTGTCCAGACGGTGTTAAGACTGTAGCTGGAACAAAATTTCTTTTAGGATGTGGGCGAGTCAATTTATTTTGGTGGTTCACCCTTTGAGCATTGTTCCAAACTGGTCTAACTTCCCTTTGACCAGTAGCCTTACCCTTATTATTCAACATAGATTTTCCAACCATTTTATTCTCAAAAAAGTTACAGTCCTTAATTAAATGGTTAAGACTTCCATATACAAAACAATCTTTCCTTAAAAACTTAAAACCATCCCTAGTTTCTGAGTCATTTGTCCATTTAATTTCTTTTATCACCTAGACTTCTGATTTTCCTAAGGTTTTAGCTTGCCTATTTCGTGTGTTGTTCAATAAACAGATTTCCTAGTATTTTCTTATGATTTAACATTAATTTTAGCATAACTAGGTTTATTTATTGTTCAAAAGAGGTCTAATCTACACAATCATCATCACTATCAGACTCTCACTCTTCAATGATAGGAGCACTAGGCCTAACATTTTTAGGTTGTTTCAAATTATCCTAACTAGACTTAGATGCAGTTGATTCATTCCTAGACACACTAGTGATAGTTTCACTCACATTAGTCTTATAGACAGAATCATCTAATCCAGCAAAAGACAAGTCAGGTCTTGAGGGCATGTAGTTCCCAGTGTAGGGAGGAGGAATTGCATGATATCCCTCAACCTTCTTAAACCTATAATTTACTTGATTATTTTCCTCTTCAATCTCATTCACACTACTATCAGATGCACTTACAAACACTTCACTATTATTCTTATGAATATCATGCAGTTCATTCTTAGTCATTTGACTATCAAAACTAATACCAGTCTTGTTATTAACACTTATTTGGCTGTTTAATATATCAATTAGTTTCTTAGATGATGTTTCAAATCATCCTTTTCTCTTAAAGCCTCTGCTAACTGATTTTTAAGCTTTGTAATAGAATTATCTCTTACCTTAACATCATATTTCAAAAATGCAATGTCTTCCTCATAAACAGCTTCATTTATTTTGATAAACAACAATTCTAGCTTCTAATGATTCTAAGCCTAATTGATAACCTATAATTTCTAGGTTAGATTTTTTAAGCTGCTATTTCTGTTTATCAAAGTGTTCTTTTATAGACTCATAGGATTTTAAGCAAGCTTTGGAGCAAGTGGATACCTCAGTGTCTGAGCTGGATGAACTAGATGAAGATGAATAGGCCATTAGAGCAAAGTCTGTTGGTCCTTTTTTAGCTTGATAGCTCCAATCATATCCTATCCCATCAGCAATAACTAAGGCATTAGCAAAATTCTCCACTGTTACAACCCTCCTTGGATTATCTCCATTCCTATTCCCTTGATTCCTTGGTGCTCTGCATTCTCTAGAAAAGTAACCTCTTATGTGGCAGTTATAACATTCAACTTTTGTTTTATCAAAGCATACAGTTTCTTTGCCATTGAACTTCAAATTCCTTCCTCTCTTGTTTATAAATCTTTTCACCCTCATGGTAAGCATGGCTACCTGCCATTTGAGATCCATCTCTTCAAGATCATCAGTATCAATCTGCTCCAGGTCTTCATTATCCAACTGTCACACCCCGCCAAGGCAGAAACGCAAGGCGCGACGTGAAAGGATATTAACATAACACAAGCATCTTAATAGAGAAATATTAAATAGTGAAATAAAAACAAAGACACAATGTGTTATGATAACATCCACAATAGAACGACCATGTATGAATGATAGGGGTTACCATCCGTACAAGTCTTACAAAATCCAAAACATAAACTAGAAATTCGAAACAAACATATTAACCAACAAAGACATAGCACAAATCATAGATCCTCAAACGCATCCTACGGTCTCACTAGCAAACTTTCCTAGCATCATATCCGATCACCTGAGATACCTGAAAACGATGCTAAAACACGTCAACACTAGGTTGGTGAGATGCCATAGGTTTTAGACACCAACCTCAAAACATTTCAAAACAATTCCAACATTACTGTGATAAGATAAACAGTTGCATGGCATATCATGAACTATCACATACTACAGATCAATCAGCTCAACTCAACACAATTCAAATCAATATAGCTCAAACAAAATAGCTCGGCTCAACCCAAGTGGGGAAGGAACGATCCCACGATCCAAGCCAACCCGACTCCACTTGTCTACTCATACAAACACATAGCAAGTAATAGCCACACAGCACATGCATTTTAAAGCTCAACCATCAAATATCACAGTAATAAAACATCTAATACTCAAGCATCGTTTCCACCCTAATGAAAAATCTTAGAAAAGATAGGGCTATGACACTCACCTGAATGCGCAGCTACAAGTAACTCAAACTCCTTCCTTAAAAACTATACACAATAAAAGCTCATGTTACCATCGGTAAGCTAAACGCTTAATCCAATATAACAACCCTAATGATGGACTAATATCATCTATACTATATGTAAAGACTCTCTACCATTATTTTATATCTTGCATTATAACTTTAATTACTTTCTAACTTCATTTTAAACACTAAACTTCTGCTCAAATTGCAAAATTTTTACCCAACTTGCACACTTAAACACTTACCGAAAATTCTCCAAAATTCCCACAAAAAGTCACACATGACCCCACATGTGTAAACTAATCTCATCAGAAGCCATTGCATTCTTTCAACCCCCTAAGATATAACCTTAAAAAAAATTTCAAACTACAAACTGGTCAATTTCGGGTCTCATGCACACAAAAACTTTCGACTTAAAAACCCAACTTAACATAGTCTTAGCCTTAGACCTTTTAGTGGTTACTTAATAGAAATATAAAAGTTACATTTCTTAAAGGGACTAAATTTAAAACAACTCTTAAGTCGGGTTTTTCATCCACAACTTAAGTTTTTTTTTGACTCAAAATTCATATGAAAACACAGTTTTGACAACGAATCTTGTAACCATTATTCAATTGACTTCCCGACCTCAAAAACTGTTGAGGCCGGATTTTTTGAAAAGAAGATTAAAAAAGATACAGTTTAAAAAAAAGAATCATGTCGTTTGCATTACCCATCATAGAGAAAAACGTTAATCAATCTGACCTAAATTCTGCTCATCAATATAACATCAATCCATGCAAACCCTAACATGTAATTTACATGGTTATGCCCCTAATTCAAATCTAATCAATGCTATTAACATTAATTACTCATTAAGATCTGTATTTTATTAAAACCTAATCCCAATAATAAGCTATAAGATTAAAAAGTTTAAAGAGGTTTAATATATTTACTTATGAGACAAAAACCACTAAAAATTCTTGAATCTTTCTTGGTTCCTAAAGGCAACCGAATTTTTTTTTTCTCTCTATGGACTAGTGGGAGATTAGGGTTATTAGGGGAGAAGGAGTTATGGGCTAGGCCTTTTATTTAAAGATCCTAAATATCCTAGTCCAACTCTAATTAGGCTAATACAAAAAATTAAACCCAAAACCCTTTTTTTTCTTTTACTATTCACGAATTTACTATTCACCTATATAAAAAAAACTTTTTTTTAACTAATAATTAATATTACCTTAAGTTTCTACAAAAACCTACGTTATTTTAACTATACCTTTTTATTAAAACGCAATAAACCGCACTTTCTAAAAATATAATTTCACTTCTAAAAAAAATTACACTCTTTCATTTCTAGGCTCACTTTCTAAGTATGGAAAGTTACACATAACTTCCATATTTCTTTTCACACTTGCTCATATTCTCATGCTCATACGATAAAATGCTCATTTTAAATTCTTAAATGATCCTATTCATACTCATTTCAAATCAAATAATCACCAAAACACATAAGATCACACAAAATAGCACAAAATTAGAATCTAGAAGCGCATTCTAACCTGATCAAACCATGGTTGTCACAGTATCCCCTCCTTAAGGGAATCTCGTCCCGAGATTCAACTAGTGCCATCCACAACACGGTTCACAAATAAATGATATACTTGGGACGATCATATGATCCTCACAATTCCCTAAGTATACTCTGGGCCACGCTTAGAGTCCCATCTAACTTTCACAATCGGGATCCTACTACGCTTTAAACTCTTAATTTCTCGATCCATTATTTCTACAGGTTCTTCAACAAAACGCAAGGTCTTGTCGATTTTAATTTCATCTACAGGTACATGCAACCCTTCCTTGGCTAAACACTTCTTCAAGTTAGACACATGGAATGTGTCATGCACACCAACTAACTCATCAGGCAACCTTAATCGATAAGCAACTGGCCCGATCCTCTCAAGGACCTCAAACGGACCAACATACCTAGGTGACAATTTCCCTTTCTTTCCGAAACGCATAACACCTTTCCAGGGCGACACTTTCAACAACACTCTATCCCCTACATTAAATTCTGCCACTTTCCGACCGCTATCAGCATAACTTTTCTGACGATCTCTCGCTATTTGAAGCTTCTCTTTAATTACCACTACCTTGTCCGATCGTTCCTGCACCAACTTCAGGACGATCCAAACTACCTTCACAATCTCACCCATAAAACTGGTGACCTACACTTATCTTCCATAAAGAGCCGTCGAATGGAGCACATCGAATGCTACTATGGAAACTATTATTATAAGAAAACTCAACCAGCGGTAGATGAATATCCCAGCTGCCGCTAAAATCTATAGCACAAGCTCGCAGCATATCCTCCAAGGTCTGTATCGTACGCTCACTCTGTCCATCAGTTTGAGGATGATAAGCAGTGCTCATATCCAGCCGAGTTCCCAACGCTTTCTGAAATGTCTGCCATAGTCGCGATGTAAACCTCGCATCGCGATCTGAAATGATCGACAAAACAACTAGAACACCATGACGCGTAACAATTCTGTCCAAATATACCTTTGCCAGCTTCTCAGTACTAAAATCCTCCCGAATAGCTATGAAGTGAGCTGACTTAGTTAACCTATCACGCACAACCAATAATTGCAATCGATGACCACTGTCCACGTTCTAGCAACTTTGTTAAAAGTCCATAGTAAATGTTTCCCACTTTACCATTCGGTATCTCTGTCTGTTGCAATAAGCCCGATGGTCCACTGATAGCTCGCTTTACCTAGCAACAAGTCCAGAACACATGCTAACATACACCGCGATGTCCTTCTTCATCCCCGACCACCAATACATATCTCTCAAATCATAGTACATCTTATCTGCACAGATGGTACCGAGTATCAAGATTATGCGCCTCACCATTTATAATGTCCTACACCTCCCTCAATGTAACCCATATCCGATCCATAAAGAACATGCTCATCCTCTTATTTCCATCTGCTGAACTAAGTTATACACTTTACTTCCTACGACCCCTGACCTTAAAGCTTTACTTGCGCGTTCAAAATCATACTCTCATCTCGGACTGATGGATAATTCATTGCTCGCACCGCTTAGGCATCACCACTCCTACTACTAAGTGCAATCCCCACCACGTTGGCTTTACCTGGATGATAATTTATCTCACCCTCATAATCACTGAATAATTCAATCCACCTCCTCTGGCGCATATTCAACTCTTTCTGATCAAATATGTGTTGCAAACTCCTATGATCTGTATAGATGATACTCTTTGTGCCATACAGATAATGCCTCCAAATCTTCAAAGCAAACACCACCGCTCCTAGTTCAAGATCATGTGTAGTATAGTTCTTCTCATGAATCTTTAACTGTCTTGATGCATAGGCAATCACCTTGTTTCTCTGCATCAAAACACAACCCAATCCTCTATTTGAAGCATCACAGACCTACAAAAACCACTACTCCATCAGGAAGTGATAGAATAGGTGCATCACACAACTTACTCTTCAACAGCTGAAAGGCTTCCTCCTGCTCCGCACCCCACTCATACTTCTTATTCTTTTAAGTAAGCGGTTTTGCAATGCTAGAGAAGTTAGCAATGAAACGCCGATAATACCCTGCCAAACCTAAAAATAACCGAACTTCAGTAGGCGAAGTTGGGGCTTCCCAATTCTAAACCGCTTCAATCTTGCTTGGATCCACGTATATACCATCTTGGTTAATCACATGACCTAAAAAGTGCACTTCTTGCAACCAAAACTCCGCATATTGGAAAACTATAGCAAACAGTTCTCTCCTGTCTCAATAACTCCAAAACCAACCTCAAATGATCTTCGTGCTCTTCTTTCGACCTTGAGTAGATCAAGATATCATCTATGAACACTATCATGAACTTATCTAGATATAGTTTACACACTCGGTTCATCAGGTCCATAAATACTGCTGGGGCATTAGTCAATCCGAAAGGCATCACTGTAAAATATCAGAAATGACCTTATCTAGTTTTCTAAAGGTTGTTTCGATAATATCTTCTCCATCTCAACACTAAGCTGGTGATATCCCGACCTAGAGCTATCTTAGAAAAATAACGCGCTCCTTCAACTGACAAACAAAACGTCTATTCTAGGGAAGAGATATCGGTTTTTAACAGTCAACTTATAGAATCTCCTATAATCAAAAACATCCAAAACAACCATCCTTCTCTTTACAAATAGCACAGGTGCTCCTCATGGATAGAATGACTCGGTCTGATAAACACTTGTCTTGTAACTCCTGAAATTGACTAGACAATTCTATGCATCTTCGATGGTGGCCTAGACGGTAAGGGTACCTTGCTACAGGCTGTCGCCCCCGCACCAATCTATCAAAATCTTAAAGCCGCCTTAGAGGTGGTAACAGGCAAGTCCTTCTGGAAACACATCAACCAACTCTCGCACCATAGAAATATCGCCTATCGTTGGGTTCACCCCACCTTCACATTCATCAAATTTTGTCTTTCCCTACTGCTCGTTCTCCATGAATCCTAAGCCTTCACCTCCTACTACAGGTATCTCTACTACTTTTTCATGGCAAATAATCATCGCTTTATTCCCGTGCTAAACCTATCCATACCCACTATGGACATTCAATAGCTTCCATGTCCTAACGTGAATCAAAACATAGAAAACAGGGAATTTCCTAAACTTCTATTTTGGCAATCAAGGAAAATCCTATCGACCTTTACCCTTTTTCCATCAGCTATTTCAATCACATACCCGGGCCTAACAATACTAGGGCACATATTCAACAAGTTCGCAAATTCAGTAGAAATAAAGCTAAAATCTGCGCCAGAATCAAAATACTAAAGCTAAGTGATCGTTATAATAAATGTACCCTTCACTGAACCTTTCAACCTACACAGCCTCATTAGCATTCACATTAGTGTTGTACGCTTCCCACGAACCTGATTCCCACCACCACGGTTATTTTTGATTCCCTTTAATAGCTAACTATACCAACTGGTCCAGGTCACGATTTAACTTAGACAAGTAGGCTTTGATGTGTCTGGGCTCCCACACTCAAACCAGACCTTGATTTTGATTTCCTTTTCGACAACATTCAACGAGCATCATACATGGGTTCTCGACTTAACTTAGCAAAGAAACCAGGCCTTTAGATAATTAAAGCACAACTTACAGTCCCCGCGCAACAGGGTGATGAGCACTACACTTGTTGCACCTTGGGTAATCCACATACTCTTTTCTAGGAGGAGCCGCCGCAAATCCCGCTCCTACCTTTGACTTTTTGTTGTCCCTCCAAGACCCCGAAGACTTACTTCCTTGACCATCAGCTTTCCTCTTGTCATTTTCTTTGAACAAAGTCCCACAGTTAATCAGCCTCCTTAGTCAAAAATACTAGCTCCGTAAACACAGTCTGAAATAGTTTTTCCGCTGAACTGCTTCACCATTCCTCTATCTCCGTGTGCTATACCTACAATATACCTCTTATCCTTTGATACTCAGGCGTCACCAAATATGGCAACAACCTCAGCTCATGAAACCTATCAGTTGTAAGGCGGGCATGAATTGCCACCACCATTTTATGGTTCCACAGTTCCAACTCCAACTTTTCCAATTCATGCTCCGGACTAAACTCTTCCCTCATCAAAGCTTTGAAATCGTTCCAAGTCATGCCATTAGCTGCATCCCTACCTCTGGTCTGTACCTGACCTTTCCACCATGTCAGTGCTTTGTTCACCAAAGAACTGGCAGCGTACTTCACCTTCTGGTTCTCTAGGCAGCCACTATTATCAATCACTGTCTCCATTTTCTCAAACCAACGAGTAAGTGCCACTGCACCTCCCTTCCCATCATATTCCTTGGGTCCACACGCCTGAAAAGTCTTATAAGAACACCCGTTATTGGCTTGGCCAGCACCGCCACCGCCACCATTGGCATTCTGAGCATTGTTGACATTTGCAGTCACTTGTGTGACAATCTGGGGAATGATGTTCTGAAGCTGCTCAGCTATGATAGCAGCTATGTTGGGTTGATCACCACCTTGTCTAGTATTCACCATTCTGACAATATTGACCGTACTAATTAGGCAAGGGAAGAATAGAGTTTCCTAGACCTACTATCCTAACACTTACAAGATATTAAATACAACATATGCATATATAAACATATTCGCAAATATCAGAACATAATCATACAATAAACAACAAGACATTGATAATTGCATTAAGGTCACAAGTCCACGTGTGTGATACCTTTATAATTATGTTGGCCACCATAATTATAACTGTGTCTTCACACGTGTACTCATTTCCAAGAATACACCTCTCAATGATAGCATGCATTTCATATAACACCAAATTTCACATATCAAAGATAATCAAATAATTCAAAAATCATTCATAAGACATAATTAAAAATACATATTCCAGATATCAAGAAAGGATAACAAAATGGGGGAAACATAGGGATCATAAGATTAGGGCAAAATTCAACCTAGTTTCGCTACTAGAAATATAAACCCTAATACGCATCTACTTCCAGGACTCCTAGGTTATAGTCTAGGTTCAACCACCTAATTCTCTATAACCTTGGCTCTGAATACCAATCTGTCACACCCCGCCAAGGCGGAAACGCAAGGCGCGACATGAAAGGATATTAACATAGCACAAGCATCTTAATAGAGAAATACTAAATAGTGAAATAAAAACAAAGACACAATGTGTCATGATAACATCCACAATAGAACGACAATGTATGAATGATAGGGGTTACCATCCGTACAAGTCTTACAAAATCCAAAACATAAACTAGAAATTTGAAACAAACATATTAACCAACAAAGACATAGCACAAATCACAGATCCTCAAACGCATGACACTATGTGTCATAACAATACCCAACACAAGATAAAGGAGTCTTGCATTATTAAGTAATGTCATACACGCGCAAAGCATAATCCAACAATAAAGCAATACAATCGCACACAAATTATCCATCACAACATAAGTCTAAATCAAAAGAACAATAAAGAGAGCTCCATAAGCCAATCCTAAGGTCTCTCTAGCCACTTCTCCTAGCATCATTAGTCTCACGCTGATTACCTGAAAATGATGCTTAAAACGTCAACATAAAGTTGGTGAGAGTCATAGGTTTAGGACATCCAAAAAAATTTAAACCACAACATTACTGTGATAAATAAAAAAAACATGGCAGGACAATAAGTGAGCTATCATACAAGCTAACATGCATAAACAATCCAAACATACCAACATCCAAAGGTGTGCTACGTGGCCATAACCACCACATAGTCTTACCACTACCAAGGTGTGCTACGCAGCTCGTAGTCTTACCACTACCAAAGGTGTGCTACATGACCACTCCGGATACATGCAGTCTTACCACTACCAACCTTGCATACTGGGATCCACAATATCAAGACACAATCATCCACAAAATCAAGAATCATACCATATCACTGTACATGTAGCACGTAACATACAATAGCCACATTATGTCCACGCATTTCAGACCCACATTATCACAGTAATCAAAACATTTCAACACTTGCATCATTTTCATCCCAAGTTTAAAAGCAATGTAAAAATGGGACTATGAAACTCACCTGAATGCGCAGCTACAAGTAACTCAAACTCCTTCCTTAAAAACTATACACAATAAAAGCTCATGTTACCATCGGTAAGCTAAACGCTTAATCCAATATAACAACCCTAATGATGGACTAATATCATCTATACTATATGTAAAGACTCTCTACCATCATTTTATATCTTCATTATATCTTTTATTTACTTTCTACTTTTATTTTAAACACTTACAACTTTCTGCTCAAATGCAGAATTTTTACCCAACTTGCACGACTTAAAACCCTTACCAAAATGCATCCACAATTCCCACAAAAATTCACACATGACCCCACATGTGTATACTAATCTCATCCAGAAGCCCATGCATTCATTCAACCCATAAGTATACCCTTGAAAATCAAACTTACAAACTGGTCAATTTCGGGTCTGATTGCACACCAAAAAGTTTCGACTTAAAAACCCAACTTAAAATTAATTTTAGACTTAGCCCTTTTAGGGTTTCTTAATAGACATATGAAAGTTACTTTCTGTAAAAGGGCTTAATTTAAAACACTTCTTAAGTAGGGTTTTCACCTCACTTAAGTTGACTAAAAATTCGTCTGAAAACACAGTTTTGACAACGAATCTTGTAACCATTATTTAATTGACTTCCCGACCTCAAAAACTATTGAGGCCGGATTTTTTGAAAAGTAGATTCAAAATCCTTCAGTTTAAAAAAAAGAATCATGTCGATTGCATTCTCCATCATGGAGAAAAACGTAATTCAATCTGACCTAAATTCTGCTCATCATTATAACATCAATCCATGCAAACCCTAACCTAAAATTGCATGGATTCCTCCCTAATTCAAATCTAATTAACATATTAACATTAATTACATAATAAATCTGTATTTTTATTAAACCTAAATCCATCATAATTAAACTATAAAAATTAAGAGATTTAAAGAGGTTTAATGTATTTACCTTTGATTACAAGCACCTAAACAAACACTCTTGATTGATCTTGGACCTATCTCTTGAAAATGATCTTCCTAGGGTTTTGAGAAGATGAAACTCACGGCACAACAAAAAGGGGAGGAAAAAAAATGAGGCTAGGTTTTATTAAATAAGCATTGTTAGCCTAATCCTATTTTAACTAGAATTTGTTTTCAACTTAAACTTCTTTTTTTTTTCCTTTTTTTTTGTGAAATTCGTTTTTTTCAATTAATGTATAAAAAAAATATTTTTTTTTTTATCAAATCCTGAGCTTAATTTCGTAACACCATATTGGTTAAAAAACTATTTCTAAATCTACTTCCATTTTCCAAATTTCACTTTCTATTTTTAGAAAGTTTGTCTAACAAACCTGCGATATTTCCCTTATTTATTTCCATTTCTAATAATGCAATCCTCATAAATGCTTAACACGAAACCATCCAACTATTGACGTAGCATAACATGCAATATGCCATTCTTTTTCCATTAACAGTAAATCTTATTATTTTCATACGTACATACATAATACGTACACATAAAATACGTACAAACTTAATACTTACACAATTAACGCAAAAATGCTCAAATCTCAATAATTATTTCCCCGTCACTTAAAAGTGAACGAAATGAATTATCCAACACAACTCCAATCCCAATGAGACGACCACGCTCAATGGATTGAGTACCAACTCCCACATAATCCACATTAACACACACATAAACACCTATAAACACATAAACCATACATTGCAACAAGTACATAAGTCAACACCAATGGTCTGACTAATCTGCTCAAGTCATGGTTGTTACAATTCGGGCTGACATGCCCGGGGATAAGGTCGGTTGAGTATGCATGGCCATACGTGCGGTCCTATGGTGGAACGAAACTTGAGTGGGTGTAGGGGTGGGTAAAATCTGAGTTAGTGGGTGATCAGGTGATTGTGGTGCGATGGAATCTGATGAAGCTGAGGAATATGATGAGGTGATCCTAGTGTCCGAAGGATTAGAAGCCTCAAACTCCTCTGTCTCTGAGGGAGCCTCCTCTGGCTCAGACTCAGTATCTACAGTGGCATGTGTATAAGCATGTCCAACTATCAAGTGAAGGTCATCTGATGATGGAAAGGGTGATGGTACAACAAGTAATGGATGGGGAAACTCTGTCTCCCTAAGATCCTTTATGTGTTATAAAAGCTTTAAATTTATAATTCTAGTTTTATCTGATTTCCAACTAACACACAGATAAAGTATAATCCCCTGTTTATAGTATAGGTTTAGGGTAAGACGAGGTCGTTCAAGTGGAAAAGTCACATGATCCTCTCGCATTGGTGGCACATACAGGTTCCTCTTCCAGAACTACAACTCCTTACTATGTCACACATCCCTCTTCAGTGGTTGATTATGATGAGGATTATCAAGGAGATGCAGTTTCAACCAATTCTAAAGATCCACCTACCTCTGCAATGATTTTACTTGCTCGTGCAATCACTCAACGTTTCTCTAATCCAACAAATAACCGTCTTCATACTTCTTCCAACAATAGAAATTGATAAGTGTAGAATACACATATCCGTTAATACCTAAAATAACCTAAATAAATCCAAAACAGACCAAAAATGGCAAAATTATGCTTGTATTTGTGTTTTGTGTGTGCAGGTATGGATAAGTCAAAAATCACAAGAAAATAGTCAAAAACAAGCAAACACGGACACGAGAATCAGAAGAGTGCAAAAAGAAGCCAAAGAATCAAAGCCGAAGCCAGAAAAGTCAAGCCTCAGTCAAATTCAGTCAATGAAAGGTCAAACAAAGTCAACACAAAAGGACAAATCCTCAAAATGTTTCACTTTGGTCCCTCAACTCTCACAAAAGTCCAAAAATGTCCCCTCCTCCCTTATTGGGCCTTAAAAACCCAAATGGGCCTTGCCCGGATCCTGAAGCCCAAAACAAAGCCCACTTCCCTTTAATATAAACCACAAGGGCCAAACGGGATTATGTCCAAAGTCCTTTTATAACTAAAAAGGGGGAAAAACAAAGACAAGGACCATTTGTGTAATTAACCCAAAGTTCAAACCATTTTTACCCCAATTCAGTTATAAAAAAAAGGCGGGTAAATCCAAACACTATTCATCGTCACTCTCCTTTCACCCCCAGTCAAAAACAAAGGGCTTATGGAAATTAAAGGGTTCTTTAGTCAATTAAAGAGCTCATAAGTGCAAAGCAAGGGTCAAATCAGTCTTTCTAAGGGATTCATTAGCTCAAGATCAAGCTCAAGCCACGTCAATCATGGAGAAAGCACAAATTTATACTAGATATGTGGGTTTTACACTAAATACACTCACACAACTAGCACAAGCTGTCACATCAAAGAATGACAGCTTGGCAATCCGTGTGAGCTCAAATGTGATCCAAC
>BQNB010121024.1:0-20529 GCA_026074375.1 Tanacetum coccineum
CCGTACCTTATTTGTTGGCTTAATCTATTTGTTTCGTAAATTTTGTTTTAACACCCATTTTACTTCCCTTTCCTAGCAACTAACATTAATGTCCACTCGAACGAGGACTTGTACGAGCATGCATGTCTATTCTGTCATTACAGCCATGTATGCATGTCTCAGCTGCCTTATTGGATTATATGTGTCTATTCTATTGTTACGGCCATGTATGTACGATGCAGTTTCCTTGTTGGTATTGTACTTATGGTGAAAGACTGTTGAATGATCAACCCTAAGCCTTTTTAACTCAATTTATCTTTTGACTTGTTCCTCCTTAGCTTTAGCGATGGAGATGTGTATCCTTGCCAAGCTTATGATAGAAAACTAATCATGACTGAGTAATTGAGCGTACCAATTAAATGTTGCACCCTAGATTAGTTGAGTGATCTGTGTGTTTTCATTTCCATATTTCATGAGGAGCTTGGTTATGTATAGGTGATTAGGATAAAACGATGCTTAAACAAAAAATCCTCAACTTCGGTTGGGACAGATTTTCATAAACTGAAACTTTTCTAAGGTCTACTTGAGGACAAGTAGGATTCAAGTGGGGGGATATTTGATGACATCAAATAACGTCATTTTATTATATCATTTATCCCATCTGTTTTGCCCACTTTTATATAATTATTGCATAATTTGGTACTTAATTACTTTAAAGTTGATAAATGCAGTAATTCAGGAGTGTTTTGTGAAGACAAGCTAAAAGGCGCTTAATTTGGAGCTAAAACGAAGACATTTGAAGAATGCTAATTTCTGACTACATACGCCGTATCCAACTAAAGAGATACGACGTATCAGCGCCTGAACTTCACAAGAAAACGCGTTTGACCAATTCCCAATACGGCGTATCTGACTGCTTCCATACGCCGTATCCATAAAGATAACTATTCGAAGATACAGTAAATAAAGTAAATTGGGAATATATCACTGGTTGATTAAGAACGTAGCGCGCACTCCAAGGAATCCAGCCCTATACGCCGTATCAACCTAGCCAGATACGACGTATCGAGTCTTTTTCAGACACTATAAATAGAAGACTCAAAAATGAGTTTTTAGTGTGCAATATCACATTCTTTATACCGTACTCTTTAATAGACGAATTTTAAAAGAGAATATCAGCCACCAAGGTCAAGCATTGATTACGACTCCATAGAAGACATAGAGGGGGGGGGGGGGGGGGGGGGGGGGGGGGGGGGGGGAGGGGGGGGGGGGGGGGGTGAGGGGGGGGGGGGGGGGGGGGGGGGGGGGGGGGGGGGGGGGGGGGGGGGGGGGGGGGTGTAATTTTTACTCTCTTAATCGTTCGATTTTAATTGTTTGATTACGCTTGTATAATTACAATGGTTGTGGGCTAATACCCTCGCCATCTTAATGAGAGTTCAATGTTTGGTTTGTTTTAAAATCGATTTCTTAATTAATAATTGATTGTTTTATTATGTTTATCACCTCATACTTGTTTATGTGTTTGAATATGCGACCTATAATTCAACTGGGTCTAGTGATACCTAAAAAGTAATCTAATACCATGATAGCTCTCCATATCGTGTTTTATATTACTGGACCGATAGGATCACAAATAACGTTTTATCTTTGTCTTTGAATTATGAGCTTAGTTAGACCGGTAGGTGACCCGTTTATGTTTTAGCAATCATGCTCTTAATTAACTGGTAAAGATTTGAATAGTAGACTACCAGTATATAGAACACCGTCAAACAATAAGTGGGTAAAGTCCTGTTGGGCTAGAGTTTTAACAGGATCACCACAACTTTAATTCCCTAAGATAGATTATAATTAAACTAAAGGATGATTTATGTGGATGCATTAATTGTAACAGGATTAATCGTGTCTAGGTCTTAGGATGATGTCCCGCCTAAGTCTTAAGAATGATATGCCGCTTTGAGATAAGTAAATCATTACACTAAAACAAACAAACCAACATTGAACTGGATTTAATATGGCTAATACAGTTTTCTATCATTTGGCTTGTACCAATTTTATATCTTCAAATTTTCTTCTTTTGTGTTTATTGTTTATTGAATTGATATTTGTCACCACCAAACCTGTGCCAGTCTCTCAGGCTGAAAACCCCTCATATCATTAGAACAACGTATATAGCATAGGTTTAACCAGTAAATAGACTAATTAGAACTAATTAAAATACTGATAAAATATAGGATTAATATTTCACTCTTAGTGTTCAACACCCTACTTACCGTGAAACTCCATCTTGACCGGGTACACTGCCCGTTAAAGTGTTGTTTTAGGTTTGTCGGCTAAATATAAATGTAAAACTTGATAATCAAATAACTGACCCTACACGACAACACATCAAAGCTCAAGAAAAGGGTTTTAATATTAAAAACATACATTCATGACTTTGGTTTTTGAGGCAATATATCATTTTATTAATGTATTATGATCTTTTTTTGTTATTTATGGTTAATTTGAAGTGTCTATATAAAAAACTTGCAAGTAACTGCTGAGCATTTATCCGCAGGAGATGAGTTAGCGGGCTTAAAGCAAAGATCTCACTTGATGGAAACGAACAAGCAAGGGAACACAAACAAGTTGGTCGACTCACAAGATTGTTTTATTTGCAATTAAGTCATGTTTTGAACTAAAATGAACTCAAATGCATTCATAAACAACTATTATCCCCTCATAGTAGGTTACCTTTAAAATGAACTAAAATGCATCGATAAACGACTGATCATGTGTATTTTCTATTGTAGGAAGGATAGCGGCTGGAAGAACATTTGCGCATTTGAAGAACTATCAAGCCGATGGAAATAAAGAATGGATATCGATTGGGCTCATGAACATGTCAGATAATTTATTAACTTTTATTTCCTCCTACGGTATTACCATTCATTTCTTTTTGTTCGTTATTAACTGTAATTTTTTTGTTTAATTTACATTCGTGTTATAATTTATAAACCATTACTTAATTTACATTCGTGTTAGTTTTCACATTGGAATCTAATTTAATTAATGAAGCATCATTGTCTGAGTATGATGAAGAGATTGTTTCGTGCTTCAATGATCTATTCAACATCATTCATCCCGATGATTCAAAATTAGGAAAAGACAATGATGATAACGATATCGGTATAATACAGTCATTTGAGGGTAATGAAATTACACATGGGAAAAATAGACTTTCTAAAACAAGTCACGATAAAATCATTAAAACTTTTGAAACATGAAGTTTTGTCATGAACTTAAAAGTAAACATCGTGATCTGGGAATATTACGTAAACAGAATGCTATTCTTTCTTATTATAAATTTGTATATACCGTTTGGCATTCCGTTCGACCCTAAGCGGTATTACAAGGATGGTTCTCATACAAAAGTTGCGGAGGCCAAGGTACGCTCTTCTTTGTTAAAAATTTAAATATTGGTCTCCATACGGCGTATATAGGTATACCTATATACCGTATCAGTTTAATGTCTGATACATTGTATCAGACAAATCCCTATACGACGTATCGAGCGTGGGTATAAAAACCCAGCTAAATACGCCGGATCGTTTCACACACACTTTTTACTCACAATAAAAAAAAATCACCGTGCACCTTGATTTTAAAAATCACCCGTGTTTCTATACATCTCTTGCATACTAATCAAACATGTATGATTCAATGTATCCCTTATTTCTTTTTCGATTATGAATTAGGGCTAGGGTTTAGATCTTTAATTAGGGTTTCTATGACTGATATATGTTTCCCCCTCCTTTTAAAATATTAGACTCAGTAAAACAATGCGTTGATAATAAGATTGTGGTATAATGGGGTAAAGTAAGGGGAACCCCCTTTTAATTCTAAACTGCAGAAGCAATAAATTGAATACGGCGTATTGCATCAATTTTTACCAAAATTTTAAACCTCAATACGCCGTACTTAGTTAATTGGATACGCCGTACTGACCTGATATAAGGGACTATACTTTAACTCCCATACGCCGTATCCTCTCAAAGACATATGGCGTATTCAACTCAGACCCTTACATACGGCGTATCCTTCTACGAATACGCCGTATTATACCTCACAAAGAATTTTTTACTGATCTAGCTCATTTTTCAGATATAGCACCATTACCATCTGCTGATAAGAGACACCCTTGGCTTATATACCAGATTGAGGAGTACAACAAGGGGATTAGGCATAGTTACAAGCAGAGGCTCGAGACGATATGGAGCAGACCGGTTAACCGGGTTTACGTATTAGATTTTAAGGGATTTCCCTCGGATAAGTACAAGAACTTCAGTGAGGTTGAGAGGAATAATTCTGTGAGAGGGGAAGCAGGTGTTCATGAGTCATGCTTGGAGGAGACTGTTTGGGATCCGAGCACATTTGGTTCGCGAGTTTATCTTGGAGTTTCTCAGCACTTGCAGGATGAGTGATACAGAGATGGGGTTGGATGTTGCGGATACGCTGTGTTTTCAGTTGGGATTTATTAGGAAGAGGAGGACATGGAGACAGTTTATATTGGCGTTGGGGTTACACACGGAGCAGGAGATGGCAGAGGCTGGGTTTGGAGCCTACTGGGCATGGCAGGAAGATTGATCGCCTGCCCAAGGGATCTTTAGGATTATTAGATGGAGATCTCTTCCGACAGAGACTTCTTGGGCCCCACCTCCTCTTATGTTCTTATTCAGTACCCTGTGAGGAGACTATGCCATAGGATGATTGCTTATAGTATTTTTGGTAGGGGGCAGGCACCTGAGAAGGTGACCGGTGTTGATCTCTTCTACCTCCGCAACATGGACCGTGGGACTACTAACATCCCACATCTATTAGCGCATTATATGTTTAGGCATGCAGAGGGGAGGAAGAGCGGATCCAGGCTGTTAGGAGGCACTTTATTGGACGTTTATATATGCATTTTGGGCTTGTTACTGACAAGGGATTGAGAGGGCTGCAGGTAGTCACCCGAGAGCTCCCATTGATTGATTTACATGAGCTAAGGAGGCTCCACATCTGCACGAGGTATGGTGACACATAGACTTGGGTAGCCTAGGGACGAGAAAGGCAGCAGGTTGTTGCGGCTGGTGCCCATGAGGCAGATTAGTCTGGTCAGGCAACCGAGGAGGATGCTCAGGAGATTCCAGCACCAGCGCAGGCACCTCCACCACCTTTACCCGCTAAACTGCCTAATACTATGTCACAGAGGATCGAGGAGGAGGTACACGACTTACAACGTGATGTTGTAGGATTGCGAGGAGTTGTCGAGAGGCTTTTACCACCGAAGCAGTCAAGAACTCCACCAGGTAGATCACACTGCTATGACACAGCTTTTGGACGCAGTGGCCAGATCTTATCAGCCATTCGATAGCACCCCCTCGTAGGGTAGCTCAACACAGGTTGTCCGTACCAGAGACGTCTCAAACAGAGGACAATTGATGCTAGTACCTCCGCAAGCCCCTCATACCGATGCTCAAGCCCCGACCCTTATTAACATCTTTCCCCTTTAAGTATTATCTTTTGATGATCTAAACTGTTATATTAAACTATGACACATGATTACTAGATTCCATTTTGATGTATATATATGATGATTTGTTTGTTGTGTTGAATAAATAAGACTGACCGTAAGTTCAGCAGCCATGACCTCGTTGATTGATGCAGGTTTAAAATCCCAAAACATTACTTGATGATGAAAAGGAGGAGGAAAAAGGTCAAACTTAAAAGACCAACTGAAACAAAAGGTGCTTCCCACAGGGAGACAACTCGGTCAATTTTAATTGTTTTCACATTTAATTATTTGTTGCCCAGTCCTGTCCTTCCCAGACACTTTAAACGGCGTATCGAACCCCTATGGATACAGCGTATAGAGATGTTTGGACATTATCAATTTTTAAAACTAAATATTTAATTTATAATAATTTAATTATTTCTACAGGAACAATACGGCGTATCCTAGGGTTTGGGATATGGCGTATTAATCCCTGTACAGTTGTGTGTTTAATTGTTTTCTTGTATCATTGTAGCGAGATAGAATTTCACGTATCTCTAATCTATTATAACTGACATTGCTGAAACTATGATATGGTATTTTCTGAAAAAGACATGTGTTGAACTTATCTGGGCATTCTGAAGCCCTAGTCAACACGCATTTTGCTAGAGGACTCATCTTGGAGAATTATCATGAGCAAAAAATCAGGGAGTTTTCCTTTCTAATTCTATTTTCCCATTATTATTTAATTTGTTTTTATATATACAACGAGGACTTTGGTATAATTTAAGTGGGGGGGGTGGAGAATTAGAACGTACTTGTCTTCTTGTTTTTACAAAATAACATGCAAAGTGCTTAAAAACGGCCAAAATTAAAAAAATTCAGCATAACTTTGTAAAAATCACTAGTTACATTACCTAGCGCAAACTATAACCCTTGATAACATATTGTGAGATTAAGCCTATATTCCGTTTTCTAACTGTCTACTAAATTTCTACAAAATTTTGAGTGTGCCAGGTGAGGTTGTAGACTTTAGAACTTGGGCCTGGTATATCACTCGAGACCAACATGATCTAGTACTAGATAATTAGATGGAAGAAACATGTTCAACTGATAAATTTCTAGGATTAAAACCAAATTAGCCTACATGTCAGAAAATAACTAATCACACTAGGATTAGTTAATTCTCGTGTAACACTTGAATACTTTTCCCCCAAATTTTTTTAGAGTAAAATCCCCCCAGAACAACCTGTTGAGACCGTTTCCTTTCTATCTATAGCCATATTATATGTTTCTTTCAAACTTTGCACCTTAGCCTACGTGTAGATAAGCCTATTTTTCTATGTTGGATATTGCTTTCGTGTAAAGTTTTGTATTTCCTGTGTCAAAGTGAAATTTTTCTATCTCTGTAATGGTCGGGAAATGGCACAATGCAATGGGAAAAATATGTAGCTCGTAAGTTTCGCTACTTTCGCGATTATAAATTATGTCCGAAAAAGAAGTGCTACAATGAAAAAAATTATCCGGATGAATTATGAAAGTGAAGACGGTGGAATTAAACCGAGATCTATGATGTATTTAAAAAAAATTTAAAAAGGAGAAAAAGCAAAAAAAAAAAAAGAGAAGGAAGAAAAATAGTTAGTTCAAAAGAAGTTTATACCAAAGGAATTACTTAGAATGATCGATTATTCGTTGATACGTTATAAAAATTAACGATGTAAAGTCTTGTAAAAAGTGGCCGATATCACCACTTATGTAAAAGTATGTAAAGAGCGGGATGTAAGGGAAGTTGACCGTTATGGGAGCTCCAACTTAGGTTGTCTTTTTCATTTCTGTGATCGAGGCGTCTGTCTATATGTTCGAGTCTTTGTCATGGAATGGTCGGGGGAAAGTTACTAGCAACCGTACCTTATTTGTTGGCTTAATCTATTTGTTTTGTGAATTTTACTTAACACCCATTTTACTTCCCTTTCCTAGCAACTAACCTTAGTGTCTACTCGAACGAGGACTTGTTCAAGCATTGCAATGTCCTATCCGTCGTTTACGGCCATGTAAATGCATGTCTCACTAGCCTTTTGGATGATGAAATCGGTGAAAGTTAGAAAGCTCCCCTACCCTAATATCCATTCTTCATCCCTTAACAGGATGTTTCGGATGTATATATCTAATCCGCGTCGTTCGGTCCGAGTATGTACGATACATCGCCTTGTTGTGTGGTACTTATGGGGAAAGACAGTTAAATGACTAACCGTAAGCCTTCTTAAACCCCATTTAGCTTTTGACTTGTTCTTCCTCACTTTAGCGGTGGAGATGTGTATCCTTGCCAAGCCTATGATACAAAGCTAATCACGCGACCGAAAGCAAGTTGAGCGTACTACTAAATGTTACAGCCCTAGATTAGTTGTGTTGTTCTGAGTGTTTTTCATTTCCATAATTTTTCATGAGAGGATCGCTTATGTACAGTGATTGGACAAAAGCGATGCTTAAACGGAACATCTTCAACCTCGTTGGGACACATTTTCCTAAACTGAAACTTTTTCTAAAGATCTACTTGAGGACAAGTAGGATTTCAAGTGGGAGATGATTATGATGAGCCATCAAATAACGTCACTTATTATATCATTTTTATCCCAATCTATTTTGCCCACTTTTATATAATAGGATATTGCATTATTTTGGTACTATAATTGCTTTTAAAGTTTATAAATCGCATTAATTCAAGAATGGTTTGTGAAGACAAAGCTAAAAGGCGCATAATTGGTGCTAATATGAGACATTTGAAGATAGCTGAATTTTGAACCATACTGCCGTACCCAAACGTAAAGATACGGCGTATCTGCCGCCAAGACTCACAAGAAAACGTGTTTTGAGACCAATTCCCAATACGGCGTAACCCTTCTGTCTACATACGCCGTATCCATGAAGATAACTATTCGAAAGATAACAGATAAATCAAGTAAATAGAAAGGATATCAAAGATTTATTACGAACGTAGCGCGCACTCCAAGGAATCCAGCCCAATACGGCCGTATCGACCTGCTGATACACGTATCGCGCTTTTTCATGACACCTATAAATAGAAGACTCCAAAATGAGTTTTCAGTGTGCAATATCAATATTATTATGCCATACTCACTAAAGACGAATCCTTAGAAGAGAAGGATACAGCCACCAAGGTCAAGCCATTGAACACGAATCCATATAAAAATCCGTGTAAATTTATATACTGCTCTTATCATCAATTTTCATTGTTTGATTACGCTTGTATAATTACAATGGTTGTGGGCTAATACCCTCGGGTATTAGCCATCTTAATGAAAGTTTAATGTTTGGTTTGTTTCAAAATCGATTTCTTAATTTATCGTTGATTGTTTAATTATGTTTATCACCTCATACTTGTTTATGTGTTTGAATATGCGACCTATCATATGGATCTAGTGATACGGACCAAGTAATCTAGATACCAGGATAGCTCTCCATATCGTGTTTCATATTACTGGACCAATAGGATCACAAATAATGTTCTGTCTTTGTCTTTTGATTATGAGCTTAGTTGGACCGGTAGGTGACCCGTTTATGTTTCAGCAATCATGCTCTTAATTAACTGATAAAGATTGGAATAGTGGACTACCAGTATATAAAACACCGTCAAACAATAAGTGGGTAAAGTCCCGTTGGGCTAGGGTTTTAACAGGATCACCACTGCTTTAATTCTCTAAGATAGATTATAATTAAACTAAAGGATGCTTTATGCGGATGCGTTAATTGTGACAGGATTAATTGTGTCTAGGTCTTAGGATGATGTCCCGCCTAAGTCTTAAGAATGATATGCCGCTTCGAGATAAGTAAATCATTGCACTAAAACAAACAAACCAGCATTGAACCGGATTTAATATGGCTAATACAGTTTTCTATCATTTGGCTTGTACCGCTTTTCTATCTTCTAATCTTCTTCTTTTGTGTTTATTGTGTATTGAATTGATATTTGTTTCCACCAAACCTGTGCCAAGTCCTCTCAAGGCAGAAAAAACCCTCATATCATTAGACACTAACGTACATAGCAATAAGGATTAACCAGAGTAAATAAACTAATTAAAATACTGTAGAATAGATTATGTCCACCTCTTAGTGTTTCAGAACACCCTACTTACACGAACTCCATCTTGACCGGGTACACTGCTCGTTAAAGTGTTGTTTTAGGTTTGTCGGCTAAATATAAATTTAAAACTTGATAATCAAATAATTGACCCTACACGAAAGCACATCATACGCCATGACGAAAAGGCTAATGACGAAACATGTCTCATGGCTCAAGCATCTAGTAAGATATGCCTTGGAGTTGACTTGGAACCCGACGAGTAGATAAAAGATAGTAGATGCTCTAAATACATGACGAGCAACCGAAAGCTCTTTTCAACCTTCAAGGCATACAATGGAGGTAACATGATCTTTGGTAGTAATCTACGTGGTAACATCATTGGTAAAGGTACGATCTCTCATGGCTCGCTTAGAATTGGTAATGTAGAGCATGTAGATAATTTAGGATTTAACTTGCTAAGTGTAGGACAAATATGTGATAGTAAGTGTAAGGTTATATTTTCTGAAAATGATAGCGAAATAGTCAAGGACGGTAAAGTCATAGGTAGACGTATTAGGAAGTAGGGCTTATATGTGATGAAATTAGGAACTAAGCCCGAAGACAAAATTTGTCTTGCAACGATTGATGAAAACTCCACTTTGTGGCATGGGAGATTATGGTCACGCTAATAACATCTTATTTAATCATTAGCATATAAGGAGTTTAATAGGAAATATCCTAAGCTAAGTTGATCAATTTTTTGTGTTGCTTTAAAATTAGAAAACAAGCTCACCTTTCACAAAGCAGAATGGATTCCACAAACGACTAGATGCTTAGAACGTCTCCATAATGGACCGTCTTCAGATCCAGCGGGGGGGGGGGGGGGGGGGGGGGGGGGGGGGGGGGTCCCGGGGGGGGGTGGGGGGGAGGGGGGGGGGGGGATGGAGTAGGGGGGGGGGGCGGGGGGAGTCTAGGGGGGGGGGGGGAGGGGCGTGGGATGGGAATGGGGGTGAGGGCCGGGGAGGATGGACTGAGGGGGGGGCGGGGGGGCTGGGTGGGGTTGGTGGGGGGTGTAGAGGGGGGGTGAGGAGGGGGGGGGGGGAGGGGGGGGGGGGGGGGGGGGGAGGGGTTGTAATTCTGGGAAGAGGGATGTTCTAGGTACACTTGGACAAGATTCCTTAAAACCAAAACCGAAGCCTTCGAACAATTCGAAATATTTAGTAGAAAAATACAAAACCAATTCGGATGTTCAATAGTGTCAATTAGGACTGACCACGGTAGGGAATTGGATAATGAAGTGCAATTTAGAGAGTTTTGTAATGCCAACGGTATTACACATAATTTCTCGGCTCCACGTACTTCACAATCAAATGGCATGGTAGAAAGGAAAAAATAGGACACTACAAGAAATGAGTAGAACCATGTTGAATGAACGATCGTTATTCACCAGTACAAGGTTTAGCAATACAACACGAGCTACAATAATAAATCCATGCATGCCCTAGACGACTTACAAGAATAGCCATGCGAAGATCAACAAACATTCAAGAACTGTTCAAGTGAAACCCTAATTGAAAAATCGTTATGATGCACAAAACCCTTTAAGAATAGTAACAATGCTTAACAATCGTATTGCATACCCAAAACAGGTAGAAAGGACGATTTTAGACCTTGCTATATCAATTAAACTTCAAAACCCCATAAAACTTTAACCACAAATCGATTTCTTAAAAAATTAGGGTTTTAGGGTTTCTTCAAAACCTTGTAGATCCTAAATCGAGAGCCACGAGGCTTTAATACCAATTGTGAAAACCTAAAACACGTGATAGGTTCTTTGATCGTTTAAGCTCTTGTTTGTTTATAACATGATATTGGATGAATTAATAACAAAGGAGGAATATTCAAACATTGAATCATTGTTATTAATACAAGGTTTTTCATCATCATCACCTAAGATACATGACTACTACAAGCCCCAATCTTACCTGATCAATGGTAAGACGGTTACATCAACAAACTGTAACAGGAATCATAAGATTCTTGAGGCTACACCACCATGCTAGCATCTATCTCTTGTGGGACGTTTAAACCCACATACACAACATGTTTTACACCTTTGGTGCACACACACTTTTTGGCACCCTTAAAACCTATGTCTATGATCTCTTTATATAGGGAGAGATCATGACTTACAAAGGAAACATAATACAATTAGGAAACTATTAAATAACATTAATCAACATTAATTCTTTCCTATCAACAATTAATAGCATTAATAATAACTTGTCTTTATCCTTTTAAGCAAGTCACCAATGTTGTTCTTGTTTCCTTCTTTAAGGAGATCTTCTGAAATCTTACAACTTTTGAAGAATTCCTCCTTTGTCTTTTAAGTCCTTCTTGTTTCATTCTTGTTTTGTCTTATCAACTCAAATATAATTCCCAATATTTTGTCATCATTAAAAAGGGGGAGATTGTTAATACAATTATGTCTAAAAATGTTATTTATATTTTTCGACCTCTCAACGTTTTGATAATAACAAAATGTAAAAACGTTTACGATAAAATTAAATGTTTACAAATTATTAATTGTAAAATTCTATTTCTAAGATTAGTGATCACTTAAGGTATGAACAAACAAATCATTAAGCATGATTAGTGATCAAGAAAATATTTTTCTCTCATCCATTATATTTTTACAAAAGATTTTCACAAAATTAGTTATACAAAATATTTTCTAATTAAAAGAAAAGTTTTATTAAAAACTTAAAATTTGAAATTCAAATTTCCCCCCAAAACAGAAGCTTCTACACCAGATACAACCTTCCCCATAAAAGTACAAAAAAGGGAGCTGAGTCTAGGTGGCGGCCCCCTTATAGGGCTGGCGGCCCCCTTATATATATGGGACCGTCGGGACTGCCACCAGTGACCGTTAATTTCTCATGTCTATAAATACTGGTCCACCCCTTGTTCAAAATCATTCCTCTTTGTAAGAAATTTTTTAGTCTATTCTTTCTCTCTCTAAAACTTCTTTCTCTCACTAAATATCTTGATCACTAACATACTTAGATCTTGTTTCAATTGATCTTATCTTATCCTCTTAATCTCATCTTTCCTCGCTATCAATTGCAAGAGAATAACACTCGTATTCGCCAAGAAATGAAGTGTTGATTAGTGATCTCTCCTCTTTTCTTGTAAGTTCCAAATATCTATTGTATTTATCTTCTGTATTTGTGTGATTCGGATATTGTGTAGATTCGATAGTGTAGATCTTGTGAGTGTGTATATATTGTGAAGTGGTAGATTGGTTCTACCTAAGATTAGGACTCGACATTTAGCTTAGTGTCAAAAAATAACGTAAGCGACGTGTAAACGGTTTTCTTCGCCTAAAGGGAGCTTGTTGACATAGTGAAATCTCAAGTCGGATACTCGGGGAGTAAAGTAGGGCGAAGAGGTGCTTCGTAGCCGAACCACTATAAAATCTTGGTGTCTTGGTTTGGTTGTTTCTATCCTTATCTCTTTACATTATTATTGTTGTTATCTAGTTCTAGTTTAGATAGTTATTGCTTGTTTATATTGTGAATTGGTTAAACATATAACACAGATCTAAACATTTTTGAAAGTAAACTTTTAAAATGCTAAAGAACTTGTAAACTATTTAACCCCCCCTTCTAGTTTTCATAAGTCGGCTAAATATAAATTCCTACCAAAGAAACTAGAAGTAAATATAGTTTGTACCCACCCCGCCTTGTAAGATTGATCAATATGTAAGTCGGCTGTGTCCAGTAAGAAAAAACTATCTAAAATACGCAAATTTTAAAACTTGGTATCTATAAATTGAACCCTACACGACAGCCTACTTTCAGGCTGCCATTGTTAGTCCGTACCTCAAGCTCTTACAAAAGCAGAAAGTTCAGTAATGCCTAGGAGATGCGCAAGAGATTGAGGAGTGAGGCCTCGGGGCCGGTACGTTCGCGAAAAGTGAAAGGGCTCTGCTTTGGTGGTTGGTATGTGTTTAATTACACATACCTTTGACCACTAAAACCGGACTTAAATGACTAAAAACGTACCAAAAATACATTGTATTTGTATGTTTTGCATTTGTATTATGCAGGTAATGGATATCCAAGAGAAGGAAAAAAATTGAAGCCAAAACGACAGAACCGAGCACGAGAACGGAAAGACCGTGAGAAGTCAAAAAGACAAAGTCAAAGTCAACAAAAGTCAAAAAGTCAACCTCGAGATGAGACATTGGAAAGAGCATCAAAAATTCAAAGTCAACCTAAACTGCCAAAAGTGGGCCCACCCGTACCCGCCTAGTGGGCCCGGGTCAACCCACTTATATATTATAACCCCTAAACCTTAAATAAAGCCCAAGTCCCTTTATTTTTTATACCCGGCCCAACAATGAGCCCATCACCAACCCTTATAACCCCGTTATCCCTTACCTTCTTTTAAACTTAACCCCGTTAGTCCCTAAAAGGACTAACAGTGCAATCCCAACCCAAACTCCAAGGACCAAAGTTGTATCACCACAAGGACTAATCTTGCAATACAATTTATAACCTTGAGGGACCATTCTTGCCAATCCACTAAACTACTACCCTACACCAATTAAACAAACAGAACAACCTATTTTCCCGCTCCCACCTCCATTGTTACTATTCACCTTCCACTTCTAAAATTACACTTACCCCATGGTTAAACCCACTTAAAACCTCTTCTAGAAGCTAAGAATGATGCAAGGGATGACGTCTTTAGGATCTGACACGTTGGCAATCCAAGGCAATCATTGGGGAATGATTGCGTGGACACAATCAAGGGTTGTGATGGATTTAAAGAAGCACAAGTAAGAATAGAAGGCCAAGATTGAAGCTCCCAATCCTCTCACACAAGAAAACTAGCTAAAAACCTAGAAGCATCTATCCAGCTTATAAATAGAGGGCTTATCTCTCTCTCTCTCTCTCTCTCTCTCTCTCTCTCTCTCCTTTTCGTGTAATTTACTTAAGTTTTTAAAATTTATGCTTTGTATTTCCTTTCCTTTGTAAAAGTTTTAAAGTTAATGAAAAAAAGTTTGAGGTTTGTGTTTTAAGTTTCCGTGTTTGATCATTTGTTATAACCTATTAAGCTTTAAAAAGCTATGAAACAGCTTATAGATCTCACCTAAAAGCATCACTAAGCTTTTTGTTTCTTGAATCAAACCTTCTTTTACTGTTTTATCACTTTTATTACTGTTTTAATCATAAAAATCTAAAAAACACCCAAAAAAAAATATAAACAAGATCTCATGAAGCATGGTGTATTTTGGATGGCCATGGGTTAATGCTTATGTGGATACGCTATAGGATTGTGATAAGTTGTTTTGGGTTTGGAAATTCATAAGAAAAAGCTTGGACCTTTGTAAGTTTTCATTTTAGTTTTTTTAGCTTATTTACTATTCAACTGCTTATCTAGGCTTATTGTCTGCTTGAGTATTTGCGTTATTTGATTGCTTTGTTGATTGAAACAGATTATGAAATCGATTTGTGTATTTTAGATTGTCATTATACAACTTTCTTAAAATTAGTCTAATAAACTTGGCATAATTGTGTTTTTACGTGTGCTATTTGAGTGCTTATTTGTTATTGAAAGTTGCTTCACCTCTACCTACGCTTCTTAATAACTGTATATAAAGTACTGATCTGGCTCTTTAATAGTACTATGAGTGTTGTTAAAAACTAATTTTACTAGAGCTTGCGAAATTCAGTCCGTTTTGTTCGCAAAAGGTGTGTAAAAATAGGGGTTTGTTTAGTAGCGGGGTCGAGTAGGTATTCTATAGGTGAAAATGGGTCAAAACCTGCTTTGTGCTTTTCGACGTCATAATTTTGATTACCGCACTTTGTATAAAAAATATTAGTCTTGTGTAGAAAATCAGTTTGTTAAAGTTTGTTAAGTAGTAAATCTCAATTTGCTTAGGGTTTTTTGCCACAGAGAGTATTTATGGAGTTTGAAACTGTTGAGTTTAAAGACTCAAATTAATCATTTGCTTATGTCATAGATTATTGTGATTTCCTGGCTTTATTGTTGATTTGTGATGTTTTTTTGTAGTTGCGCTTAGTAGGTGTTTAAGAAAAAACAATGACGTTCAGAGACAAAAGCATTTATAGCCTATTGCAGATCCTCGTCATTTTTGTTCGCTAGTTTGGCCTCGATTACTGTCAAAAAAGTGACCTACATGTGTTGATAAATTTTGTAGAAATTTTGAAATTGGCTGTTTCTTCATTTGCTATATTGTCTCTGCTTTATCACTGAATTACGCAAAGTCTTTCTGATCTTTTGTGATTGATTTGATTTGTGCTAGCTCTTGTGAGGTCATAGTCTAGCGCAATTATGTGATGTAGGATATTCTATTAGTCATATAGGCATCTGTTTAGTTGCTTATTTTTAAGCTATCAAAATTCGGTGTTTGTTTTGTATAAGATTGCAATGTATCGTGTTTTGCAAACAAAAAATTTATCCTGTGAAGTGTTGAACTGTGATAAGATGCTCTTTTTTCTAATGATAGCTTTTTGTTTAAGTGTTATTTTGAATTATTGAGATATACTGCTCTATATTTTTTTGTTGGTGAATTGTAGCTGTGTTTTTGGGCCCCTTCTTCTTAGTCCGTATTAAGCACGATAGCCATAAAGGATCTTGAGTGCGAGAAGCTTCAATTTTTAGCTAGAATAGTAAATGTTCCATGTTGGCTTTTTTTTGCTTTACGCAAGATTTGGCCCACCAAAAAAGCTATTTGGCTTATTTAGGATTATTATCTTGTATGTGCTCTTTTGCCTCATAATTCTGATGTTTCAGTTTATGTTATTTAATGGTGGACGACTGTAGCTACTCATGCTAGCTTATTTCCTGAGAAAGTTGAGAGTCAGCAGCATTATTTAGCCTTTTAGCTTAAGAATCTTACAGAGTTTAGATGATTTGTTGATGAAGAACTGTCGTTCTAAGCTCTAATTGGTTGCTTATTTTTGTTCAAAATTGCTTTTTAGGTATAGCTTATCATATGTTTTAGCTTAATTCTCTTCTTGGTTTGCTTATTAGGCTTAAATTAGCTAAACAGTTAGCATTGTTAAGGCTTAGTATAGTTTTGCTTATTCTGTCCCCTTTAACTGCTTATTGTGTGCTTATTTTTGGTTTATAAAAGAAAGTGCTTTTGTAAAAATTGCTTATTTAGTGCTTTTCTAAAAAGTTGTAAAAAAATGGAATTTAAAAAACATTTGGGAATTGGGGGAAGTCAAGGGTGAGCAGGACTCGAACCCGAGACCTCTACCCCATTTCAACCAAACGCTTTACACACAACACGCACTACCAACTCGCCCTTGGGTCTTTTTCATTTTATGTTTGCAAAATCAATCCTTTATAGTAGTTTTAGCCATTTTAGTTTATAAGCTGTTTTTAGCTTATTTCACAGCTTATTTGATAAGATGTTTTTCCCATCTTATTTTTATTAGATTCTACATTGTTCAATGCACTTTTGCTAATTTTTTTAGATTTTTATTAAATAGTTTAGTATTTTTAAACATTTAATTTCATTAAAATCATTTTTAATTCATAAAAAATTATAAAAAAATGTCAAAAAATATAATTCTTTTTTAGAAAATTTTCTTTTAACATTTAGGACCTAGAAAAATTAGATTTGCTTTCGTAGGGTTTAAATTGCAAAATTTGAATTTTTAAAGAACGAGATTGAATCCCGTTCACATTTTTAGTGTTTTTAAGCCCTAGTCACCTTTTGTTTGGTCTAGTTTTCTTTGTTCTAGCATTTTAGTTAATTTAGACTTATAAAAACCAAAAAGATCATTTTAGGATTTAATTTTGATAATTTAGGGTTTTTAGGTCCCGTTTAGGATTCCCGTATTGCGTTTTTAGTTAAAATTTGTCTTACCTTAATTGTTTTTAAGTTTTTGCCTTAATTTTCCCATAGTTTTAGATAACCAATCATAATCTTGTTCCATTCAAGCATCTATTCTCAAAACGACTCTCGACTTTCAATTGCATTCCTCGTTGGGGAAACAACCCGGGAATTCAGCTTCCCGGTTTATTATAATTGAGAGATTTTTTATTCTTATCCTTATTTTTATATATTTATATATTTATTTATATTTATATTATATAAAAAAGGTGTTGATCATTATCAATCAGTGGTTCATTATGGTTTCGCGGGCGAGAGACTGCCTCAGCATAAGCTTGAGGGACGTGTGTTGAGCTCGGTCTGGGCGTCAGTCGCGATTAATTTAGTAAGAAATTAATCTGGTCTTCGAGCTCAAGCAGTCTTCAGTCAGGCATTTTTGAGGTGGGTTAAGGTGTAGAAATAGCTTTGACCGGTTTGACGAATTCTTTTGCGTCATTCCAGCCATCATGGTCGTAGAGGGCGATGTTCTCAATGATTTCCCAGGATTCATCAGGGTTCTTATTATGGATTTTTCTGCCAGTGGCGCAGTCAATCTCGCACTTAAGATGAAACGAGACATGATCATAAAAAATCTGGATTTTAAGCCAACGATCGATGCCATGATGAGGGACTTTTTGTAGTAAGTCCTTGAAACGAGTCCACGCTTCTGAGCGAGATTCTCCTTGATGTTGTTGGACATTAGGATATCGTTGCGGAGTTTTGCGGTTCTTCCCGGTAGAAAGAATTGAGCAAGAAAATGAGTAGTAAGATCCTCCCATGTGGTGATGGATCCTACTTGAAGACGTTCAAGCCAGTTGCTACCTTGATCGCGAAGAGAAAATTGAAATAAACTCAGGCGCGTTCTTTCCCTGTTTTCACCATCAAGGTCAAGTGAGTCCACAAGTTTTCAGAAATCCTTGAGGTGTTGGTTTGGATCCTCGGACTGAAGTCTGTGGAATGAGCATCCGTTTTGCACCATTCGGATGATGTCAGATCGAAGAGGTACCACATTGTTCCCTATGGGGAGCTCAATGGTATTCCTGTAGCCCTCATGGCTAGGTTTGGAGTAATATCCAAGGATACGGATAGGATTCACGTCTCCCATGGTGGTTGACGAGAATGGATTACGAAACAATTAACACAAAGAAAAGATACACTACAAGAAAGCTAATATACGAAATTAAATTCTCACTTAAAAGGATTCAAGTGAGTAGAACTAAGTTAAACTATGATCAAAACCTAACTATTCCCCACGCAGCGACGCCAAAAACTTGATGTGAGGGTTGCAAAGACTTCACAGGAAGTTTTACAACTCCCTAGGCAGTATACCTAGTCGTTGCAGTGTAGTATAGGCAAGACTCGAGGGTTGTTATCGTTCTCTAGGGGAATAGGTTGGGAAGGCATGATCACGGTCTAACCTAATTCTAGGGGTTAAGAGGATTCTTTTTGTGTTTTTACATTTATAATAAAGCTGGTATATCTATGGTTTGAGAGGTTGGTTTGTTTAACTAATAACTAAACTAATTAATATCTAGACTACTAGCGATAACTTTATGATAAACAAATGTATTTACCCAATCATGCACTACTCCTCAGATTGCTTCTCCTAGATCCGTTGCTTTGTCACACTTGTGATGATCTGTGTAAGTATTTCCTAGGTCATGAACGGATTACACGAACCCGCCATCTATTTAATATTCTGTTAGGGCAACGCACAAGTAAGGTCGTATGAAGACTATTACAAGGCCCCTAAGAGTATATTAAATGCATGTGAAATAACTTAAAAGGGATCAACCATGTTAGGGGTAAGGTAGTATGAAGACTGTTACTGATGGTATCCTTTCTACACTACTCAGGTTTCCTAGATATATCAACAGCGATACAGACAAAAGCTGGTTTTCTAAAGCCTAATGCGCACATTTATCAACAAGAAGCAACATCAAAAGAATCTACAATCTAAGTTTAATGCAATCATAGATAAATACAAAGGAAGGTTTAGCCTCACATGTTATAAAGAAAGCAAGAAGATAAATCAGTCAAGCAACACATAGACATATTGAATGATTAATGATAAATAACCTTACTTGATTAAAACATGGATTCAAGGTAGTACAATAGGATTTTGAGGCCCTAAAAATGACCTATAAAGCTCCTAAAATGACTAGGGTTCGTCTCCCTAGGTTTATACAAAGTTATCCCAAAGTTACACACTTAAAACCCTAAAAATGGCTTTATATTTATAGAGCATGTTGCTTTGTAATCCTGACGCCGTCGCCATGTAGATGATTCTAGATCCTCTTTAAGTCGGCCACGTCCTGACGCCGTTGCTAAATTCCTGACGCCATCACTAGATAGATCACGACGACGTCGCTTTATACATGTGACGTCGTCTCCAGCCACTGTATGCATGAATTTTCAAGAGATTTTGTGTAGGTCTGTAATCTTGTCCGTTTCTTCTCCAAATGAGCCTAAGTCACATGTATTTCCTCCAAAAGCTATCCAAGTGCTAAAAACCTTAAAACAAACAATTAAGCACGTAATCTAGGCATATTTACATGATTTAGGAGGTTAAATGACCCCAAAATAGTGTATAAAATGACACCTCATCAAATACCCCTACACTTAAGATTTGCTTGTCCTTAAGCAAGTAGACTTTTCTACCTAGACAGTAGCAATATTGGGGTCATTTAACCTACTCTTTAAAAGCATTTTACAACACAACCTTTTAGACCTCGTAATTAAAAGCACGGAAAGTATATACTAGCACCTCACATAAGTGTTTGAGATTCTCTCTTTCACTCGGGTGTATAATTAATTATAACATAATGAGGAAACGAAAAATCAACACTTATTACCTGTCATAGCATATAAATTACCATAGGCTTGGTAAATGATCAAACCTCTACCGCTAGGCGCAAACATTATTCATTACTATCGAAGAGGTCTTTTAAAGGGTTGTGTAGGTGTAAGATAACATTAATGGAAACAGAAACGGATGGGATACATTTAGGTGGTGACTTTGGGTGAATTTGGAGTGGAAGG
>BQNB010121025.1:0-20529 GCA_026074375.1 Tanacetum coccineum
ATTGGACTGCAACGTCGGTCCTTTTACAGTTTTACACTCTTATTGACTGACCTATGTGCATGCATTCATATTCTCCACCATAACATAGTGTATTATCATGATATATAGCTATATACTTACGGTGTCTGCATTTTTCATGTTACCTATGCCCTATAATTTTAGGTTTCGTTATAAGTTGTCTTAATGTAATTTGCTACTCTTAAGTGCTATTTAGTTTATGCCTTTAGTCTTAAGCCAAGAATATTAGCCATGAAAGGTAAAAATAAATCTGTCAAAAGGAGAATACCCTATGACTTTGAAATGGAATGTAACGCAACGGCCGTCGCTAAGAAACCCAATTTGGAAATTGCCAACGACTTTTGGATTCCTTTCTCGACTGCGACACATGTATGTGTGTTTTACACTTTTAGTATGCATATGCATTTGTATATGTACTCTGCTTCTAATACAGTTGCTAATGCTAATTGGTGCAGTTGTCACACCGTCAAATGTTTATTGGGAAAAAAAAATATGCAACTAGATGTCAACAACCAACAAACCATCCTAATGTGCATCAGCCAAAACCAGTGAATCACAGTCAGTGTCCTATGCGGAAAAAAACTGTGGCACATATCAATCTTCAAAATTTGACCCCTAAAGGCTAAAACCCTATAAAACAACCAAAAAAAACACTTAACCCCATACAAATAAAATAAAATAAAAGCCACACAAAAGAAGCCCATACAAAAATAGCCCACACAATAACTTAATAAAAACAAACAAAAATAAAACTTAAAAGCGGAAAAAAAAAACCCTACATATTAGTAAAAAAAAATACAAATTTACCCTCAAACTTTTAGCTATTTATAACTTTTTCATTCATAAAAAAATATCCTCAAACTTTTAGCTATTTATAATTTTTTTTATTTATAAAAAATATACCGCTGAAAAGATTTTCGAGCAGCTAATAAAACGAGCATAATATTCTAATGCTTTTGTCGTATGTACGGTTTTATAAAAGATATTGAAGTTTAACATGTATTTTTGAAAAAAAAAACTTTCAAAACACACCCCTAAACTACATAGTAACTTTAAAATAAATAAGCTCGCAGCAACGCGCGTCGCAATAGATTTCAGTTGTACAAACACGTAAAATTACATTCATATATAGTCTGAAAAATACATAATAATAAATATTCATTTGAGAAAAATAGTAAACTAACTGGAAAAAATGATAGTAATTTTCTATTCAATAGTTTAAGTATTATACAAATTTAAGCAAAATGAGAGGCTTTTCATACCAAATTTATGCAACATAAAGATAACAAAAGAGGGCCAAAACTTTCGAATGAGACTTCACTTCTTACGTAATCGATCCGCAAAAAAATAAACTCGCCGCAACACGCGGGCGATCATGATTGTTATCTTTTAAAGTTTGCAATCAACATTTCATGCTCAAAAAATAAATTATTAGTAAGCTTCATTTGTATGTATATCCAACAAAAGGAAGAGAGAAAAAAAATGATTAATCCACAAATCACCATAATGAATGTTATAGGCATATATTTTTAGGTTGATGTATATTAGCATCAAATTTCTTTTTCTTCTCATAAGAGTCCCTATTTTAAACTTTTGTAACAAGCATGTTGGAGTACTCATCAGGTTGCTTGACCACATTCTTGCTCATTCTTACACACTTATATTCTTTATCTTCTCATCAGAATTGCGTTAGATTCCTTATTTTCATCTTTTGTAATAATCATATTGGAGTACTCGTTTGTTGTCTTGACCACATTCTAGTTCATCCTCATTTTAAGGACGAGTTGCGAAGAATGTTTCTTACACACTTATATTCTTTACGGGTTCACTATGCATGTATAGGCAAATCTTATCATTAAAGTACATGTATTTGTCATTTCTGCAAACTCATAGAAAGCATGTGCAAAAATACTTCTACAAGACAATAGTACTCAATGTAATCATGATTGTCATACTAGGTAAATTTTGTTATAAAAGCTGCACAATCTAAATCAATGTAACCGTTGGAAATACACAATCTAAGAACTTTTGGGTTGATGCCAATGTTATCCTGAAATTTGTCCACAGTTTGGGCCCCAATTGGGCTTATAGAGATTCCAATTGTGTTTCATGTAGACATGTACTACATTTGTACCACTACAAAAAAAATTGTTTTCTAATGACAAAAAAAAAGTATCAACAAAAGTAGAAAAAGTGTCACTAAAAGTCTAAAAAATGGCATTAAATGTTTGGGTGCTTTCATCGACTTTCTCGATGCCTCCAAAACAGTACCCACCTTCTGTATTGGAATCCTTGGCTGCCATAGCCGAAAACCTCTCAATGAAAGCACAAAAAAGCACCATTTGATAGGGACTACTTGAGGCAGTCAATCTCCAAGCAAAAGATTAAGAACAGAATACTAATATTACTAAAACTAACAACTAAACTATTATTACTTTGAACTAACTTTTCATTTCATTTTCTTCTCTATTTTCTTCATGCAAAATTACAATATTTATACTAAAACAGAGGTGGCTAGACTTTAGGAGTCAAAACTGATCATGTGATCATGCAAATACATTGGACTAGTACGTGTTGCTAGTCTTTAGGAATATCAAAAGAAAAACATGGTAAAATGCCTTAGTGGCCCCTAAATGCATGCAAATAGAATCGGAAGAAGCCTTCAGGTGAACCTTTTTTTTTCTTTCATTTTTGACAGGCGCCGCGCGAACGCAGGTCCTCTCAGCAACAAATTACGATGTAGACTCGACCAATTGGATTGGTTTTAGGGTAGCACCCCTCCGAAGTGCAATGGAGTTCAATACCTAGGCCATGAGCCTTTTTGATCACCCATTGACCCCATCCAGGTAAGTTCTTCTCGTGAACTTATTCATCGAATAAATGACGAATCTGTTTTACATTATCAACATGTTATCATAAAGATTTCTAATTACAAACGTGGCTTTTCAACAGAATTCTCATTTGATTAAAAATCATTGATTACGCAAAACGGGAAGCGGATTTTGTTAAACCCTAATCGATAGGTAACTTTAATACGAGAGAACGAGGATGAAACCAAGACGCATTTTTGTTCAATAATTAAAGATCCAACTATAAAAGTTACAAAACCTTTTTTTTGGGTAAGAGGTTTTTATAGCCGCTAAATATATTAATCTCTAAAATATTTACATAAATAAGATTTAAGTGAATCACACATCTTAATTCGTTACATTTATTTAATTTTTTAGGTAATGAGGTTTCCGTGTTTAGATGATCCGTAGAGGTCAACTTTTCGAGTCAGCTATACTTGTTATAACTGGCGTGTCATATGCCTTATCAGTTACCACCCACTACAAGAAAAAGGAGAACAGGCGACTATGTTCTTTCCGAGGATAACTTGTCATCGGCAAAACCCTGTTAAACGACAAAAAAATTGCGTAAAAGTCATCGCCCGAGGCCTCTATAAGTTGAAATTTTAACTCATATTTTTTCTGAGGACGTCCTTGAGAAACAACTTGTTATTTTGACCAAAAGACTGACCAAAATACTCTGTCGAATATTTTGGCGGTGAGGTTTCCCGCCAATGTTTTCCCGAGTACATGTCTTCGAGATGAAGTTTGACCAACTTTGACTGTGCTTAATGTTTGATTAGCAGTAATAACTATGGGGTGGGTGACGTATCCTTTAGTTTTCCCGACGACATGTCCTCAGGGAAATGTCTAACCAAAATGTTGATCTTGTTTAGCATTTGATTAGCCGTAATTAACTCGTTTGGCTTTCGTTGACCCGACAAAAGGAACCCCGAAGACATGTTGTTGGGGAAAGCTTTGTCAACTTTTGGGAACATTTAACTAGAATTTGTGTGGGCCCCACACGGTCGTCGGGGAAAGTTGTCGGGTTTGATTTTCTCGACAAGGTATCCCCGTGGACACTAGCCCGATGACGTGTCGTCGGAGAAACTTTACCCTGATGACTTGTCACCGGGAAAAGCCTCATTTTGTCGCCGGAGAATACCTCAAATGTTGTAGTGACTAGCCTATTTTATGGTGGTTCAATCTTGAATATACAATAATCACCATACTTTAAGTACGTAATTACACGTCCGAATTGGATGTATGATTGGAGTCTCATAACCAAATGCCGATTCCCTTGTACAAGAAATTGTACAGTTATGCGATTTTTCGTACATTTAAACTAGACCAACTAGTAGTTTCAACCTTCAAATGATGGCATATGCATATATATCATATCATTCCAACTTTAGGAATCATGAATGTACAATTATACAAAAAGTTCCATAAAAGTTTACAAGATCGTACCATAAAGGGATTACAAATGCTTCAAGCGAATAACATATCAAAAGGTACTATATGCTGTTAGAATATGAATAAATATAAATTATGTATGTACGGATTTGTATACGAGTCTATGGAGAGACACGTTAATATGTAGAAAACATATTTAATATATTAATGTAATATATTAATTAGTGTTTTAACAAACGATCGTTAAAGGTTTAACGAGTAATAAATATTAGTCGTTAAAAGGTTTAAGGGACTAATATGCAAAAACCGTAATATGCAAAACCGAGAAAAAGGAAAGTTTGATTTTTCTCACTCTTTTCTTATAGTCGGTCGAACCACCTCCTCATGAGGAGGTGGGGGACTTTGCTTGAAAGCCAAGTTGAGAGGAGTATATAAGGAGGTCTTAGGTTCCTTGAAAGCTCATAACTTGAAACATAAAAACCCTAAATCTCTCCTTGTTCTCCTCTTTTGTTCGTCCGATCCCACAACCCTCTAAAGGGTTTCGGTTTTCTTTCTTCCTTGTGTGATCGAACCCTACAACCCTCAAGGGTTTCGATTTTGTGGTTTTAAACCAGGTGTTTCGTGTATTGATTGATTCAAAGACGAAGAAGAGATCGTTTGGTTAAACACTACTAGTACAAACATACATGTTGTTTGCTAAGAACGGATTGTGTGTGTAAACTTTGAGGGATTATTCTTTTGATCCTTGGTGGTTTTGCGTGGTGTTACACACACGCGTATATTGAAGACGGTGTAATGTTTATTGCTAAAAGCAGTGTAACGTTTCTTGCTAAAAGGTACACATCTTCAATCTCATGTTAATTATAAGTTCTATACGTGTTTGATCTTTCCGTTACGTACTCGTGATATGTTTAATTGGTTAAATAGATGTAAAATCCCAACAGTGGCATCATGAGCCATCGTATATGAATTTGTAATTACAAGAATAAAATTGGACAAAAAATTGGGGTTCTTGATTAATTTTTAAGCCCTTTGGGCGTTTTATGCATCAAGATTCGATCTTTATGCATCAAGATTCAATTTTAATTGGTTATAAAATTAATTAGACGAATTCTAGGTTGTATGCAATTTTATGATAAAACTTGATGTGTTTAAATTGTTAATTGATCCGGTTTTATGTTAAAATTAATTGTTAATTCGGCATCTATGATAAATACATGCAATTTATCATTGAGCGATATATGATATAAATATTGTTAATTGTTAATGAATTTTTATCCAAATATGATGATCAAGAATTAAAACATAGACATTAAATATATGTGGTTTCGATCCACGACTTTAAAAGCTAGGGAAGACCTTGGCAATGTCTTAATGGGGCCTAAAAGTTAATTTATGTGCTATGTGGTATGTATTTGTATAAGGCTTACGCAATAGATTACATCGATGAATGTGGTCGGAGTTTATAAGATGAAGGAGACTTATATGGATACATACATGTTTTAATTGTTATATAATTAGGATCGTTATGAATATTTGCATGACTTAATTGTTAAGTGTTGTTATTTAAATAATTGTTATGTGAGTTAGTTTTATGTTTATAGTGTTTTTTATTTTTTGGACTTGTGAGAAAATAAAAAGGGGTTTTCGAAAATAAATATAAACATGACTAATTATTATGAAATCAGATTTATTATGGACTATTTATAGTTCATAATGTGTTTTCCAAATTAAAGTTTTATTTTGAATGGTTAAAACTGGACGCTATGGACTCATGGGAAGTATGGCTCATCCACTAGAACAAACTATAAGAGAAGGTTTAAGGAGGGATTTTCTAAGATCAGTTTTTAATACGCTTCGCACTGGAACCTGATTTCTCCGCTTCTTTGTGCGTTCGATTGGAGTTACCGTGAACCATGGCATGTCACTACAGTGTCATTATTAAAGTTTTTTTTAAAATTAGTGCTACAAAGTTGTTTTGCATGCTTCTTTGTACACGTTTTTCACCATTTTTTAATCTTTTCCCGTGATTAAACATAATTCTTTATATTTAGAAACACGTTGAATCGTCAAATTTTAAAAAGGTAACACTATTTATACATTAGATGTATAGAAAATATGTGATACCATAATAAATAACTTAATTGAGTAAAGTTTTTATTAAAATCTATGATACGAAGATGTATGCATGCTTCTTCGTACATATTTGTCACGACAAATAAAATACCCTTTTTAAATAAGTTATTGCCATCCAATTCGTAAAAACACTTGTAGATGCTTTTTACTATGCGTGAGACGTATGTAGATCGTAATCCCAAGGTGATTGTACACTTTTTCGTGAGACGTTAGTGTTACACAATCACGGTTTTTGATTGGACGACTTAATCGGTTTATAGGTGAGACCTTAAATCGAGGCATAGATGGGATAAAACATGCTTACTAGGAATTGTACCGATGGCAATTATTGATCGTCAATTACCTTTTGAGTACACCATCACTAGCAGATCAACTGATGTGGTGGTGGTACGTCAAGTAGGATCCTAGTCTTTAGAAAATTAATTGTTTATTTGATTAAACATGGGTAGTTAATTTTCTTCAAGAAGTTTTATCGAAAATACTAATTCTTGAACTTTAACTATGTTTTGTAGATGGCATTACCTGTTCAAAACATAAACCATTCGGCTTTCAGGTCGATGTTTGAAAGAGAAAAACTTTCTGGAAATAATTTCAATGACTGGTTTCATCAACTTAAGTTAGTCTTGAGAGTTGAAAAGAAAATGTATGTCATTGAACAGCCATTACCCGCGGCTCCTGCTGCAGATTCCGAGGCATAAGTGTTTTCACAATGGAGTGCAGTTTTTGATGTATAATGAGGTTGTTTGTCTAATACTCGGTAGTATGACTCCTGAGCTTCATAGACAGTTTGGAAACTCCTCACCATATGACATGATAAAAGAGCTTAATCTATGTTTGAAAAACAAGCTGGAGTAGAGAGGTTTGATCTAATCCAAACTTTCCATGCTTGCAAACAAAAAGAGGGTAAACTAGTTGTTGCATATGTTCTACAGATGAAAGGATATGTAGACCAACTGGAACATCTTGGTTATATGCTACCCTAATGATCTTATAGTAGGTCTAATCTTAAATGGCCTCACTAAAGATTTTTTGGGATTTGTGAGAAATTACAATATGCATAACATGGGGAAGACGATTGGTGAACTACATGCTATGCTTATTGAGTATGAAAAAGGTTTACCTAAAAAGGCTGAAACACCACAAGTAATGATGATTAAAGGTGGTTAAACTCAAAAAGGCCAATAAGAATCACATAAAGCTAAATGGCAAGGGGTAATGCTAATGGCAAGCGGAAGGATAAACAAGTTTATATCCCTAAGCCTAAAAACCCTAAACCTTCTGCTAAAGAGCACCCAACTAAGGATAACACCTGCCACCACTGCAAGGAGGTGGGTCATTGGAAGAGGAATTGTTCTGTTTACCTTGCTGAGTTATTGAAGAAAAAGAAGCAAGTTGGCTCTGCCAGTTCTTCAGGTATCTTCACAATAGAATTATTTGCTTTCCCTAATAAATCCTGGGTATATGACACTGGCTGTTGTACTCATATTTGTATTACAAAATAGGGATTTAGAGAAGCAAGGAAATTGAAACAAGGAGCACTCTATTTGTAGGTGGGCAATAGTGTTTGTGCACAAGTAGAAGCTATTGGAAGTTATGACTTAGTTTTGCCTAATGACATTGTGGAATGTTATAGACAAATTGTCGATTACATCACCTTCTATAACTAGAGGTGTTGTTTCAGTTCACCGTTTGGTAGAAAATGGATTTGTCTAGTGTTTTACGGATTTTGGAATTTTAGTTTTTAAGCACAATGTGTTTTATTTTAATGCTATTCCCAATAATGGTATTTATGAAATTGATATGCATGATCTTGTACCAAATGTTAATTCTATTTATAATGTTAGCACTAAAAGAGCCAAACATAATTTGGACTCTACTTATCTATGGTACTGCCATCTTGCTCATATAAGTAAAAAACGTATTGAAAAGCTGCAACAAGAAGGGCTTTTAAATCAACAGATGATGAGTTATTTGATCAATGCGTATCTTATTTATCGGGCAAGATGACAAGGAAACCATTTCCACATCGTCCCGAAAGGGCGACTGATCTTCTTGAAATAATACATACTGATGTGAGTGGTCCACTTAGACATGTGTCAAGACATGGTGCTAGCTACTTCATTACATTCACGGATGATTATAGTCGTTATGGTTATGTTTATCTTCTTAAACATAAAGTTGAGGTCTTTGAAACATTCAAAGTGTTTAAAAATGAAGTGGAAAATCAACTCGGGAAGACAATCAAGGCTCTTTGATCAAATCGGGGTGGCGAATACATAAGCCAAGAGTTTAAAGATTATCTTAAATCTTGTGGAATTGTACAACAGCTTACTCCTCCTTACACACCACAACATAATAGGGTATCTGAAAGGAGAAATCGTACTTTGTTATACATTGTTCGATCAATGATGAATCTTACAACTCTGTCGTTATCCTTTTAGGATTATGCTCTAGAGTCTGCAACACACATTCTCAATATGGTTCTAACCAAGAAGGTTGATAAGACTCCATATGAATTATGGTATGGAAAAGTTCATAATCTGTCTTACTTAAAGGTCTGGGATGTGAGGCGCTTGTGAAGCGGGATACGCCTGACCAACTCCAACAAAGATTTGTTAAATGTATCTTTATAAGATACCCAAAGGAAACGACAGGTTACTATTTTTACTTCCCACCTGAAAACGAAATAGTTGTTGTGAGGTATGCTGAGTTCTTTGAGAAAAATCTCATAACTTAAGAAGTCAGTGGGAGGGCCATGGGTCTTGAAGAAATTCAAGATGAAGATACATCACCTTCTGAAATCACTAGCGAAATTCCTATGGAGGATGAAGGTTTTGAACCACCTCAAGAGGAAGTGATTCCGGTTTGTAGGTCCGAAAAGACACATCGAGCTCCAGATCATTTATGTCTAAATGTAGAAGCGGGGGAGCATAGTATATGGGACCTTAATGAACCTACTAGCTATAAAGCTGCAATGTTAGATTCAGAATCTAATAAGTGGATTGATGCTATGAATACATAAATACAATCCATATGTAGCAAATGGTTATACTCAACTCTACAGGGTTTTTTTAAGAAAAAGAGTAACATGGATGGTATTGTATACACCTATAAAGCTCATATGTAGCAAATGGTTATACTCAACTCTACAAGGTTGATTATGAAGAAAAGTTCTCACCCGTCGCTGACATTAGAAAGAAAAGTTTCTCACACGTCGCTGTCTTTAGGCTATTAGGATCTCCCCCCCATATCTATAGCGGCGTTCTATGATTATGAGATATGGCAAATGGATGTAAAAACTGCCTTCTTAAATGGTTATCTTGATGAAGACATTTATATGGTACAACCTGAAGGTTTTGTTGATCCTAATCATCCCAGAAAAGTATGCAAGCTTCAAAGATTCATTTATGGTCTTAAGCAAGCAATAAGAATGCTGGAAAAAAAGATTTGATGAAGATTAAACTTGGTTGGTTTTGAATCAATATATTGATAAGCCATGTGTATATCAAAAGGTAGTGGGAGTAATGTTAATTCCTCAACCGTATGTTGACGACCTAAAATCATGGGAAATCAATTCCAAGTTTTCAAAGTGTAGTTGGTGTGTCGTGGGTTTGTTAAGTTGTTTTTGTGTTTATGTTGTGGTGTGTGTGTAATTGTGGTGTCTGGGGTTGTTTTGTGGGTTGGGTTTGGGTAGGAGGGTGTAGTGGCTTGGTTGGTTTGTTTGGGTTGTTGTGTGGTATGGGGTATCGTTTGATTGTGTTTGGGTATTTTTGTGTATGTTCGATGAGGTTGGTTGGTTATGTTTTTGTGGTTAGGTTGTAGGTTGATTGGGTATGGTTTAAAGGGTGTTGTGGTGGTTTTGTAAATGGTTGGTGGAGTGTTGGTTTATTGTTGGGTTTAGTTGTGGGGGTTGGGTCTTGTGTTCGGTGTTGGTTGATTGGTGGGTGTTTTGTGCGTGTGGTTTGGGTTGAGAGTTGGTGTTGGTTGGGCTGGTTGTGTTAGTGTAAAGGGATTATCTTTTGGAAAGTGTTTTTGCTTATGAAGATTTAGGGGAAGCAGCATTTATTCTTGGAATCAAGATCTACAGAGATAGATCAAAGCGAATTGATTTGACTTGGTCTAATGCTTACATGATATGATCTTTAAAAGATAAATAAAATGGATAATCCAAAAGTGGTCATATCCCCATGCAAGAAGGACTTGACTTGAATAAAACACAAGGTGCTTCAACACCTGAAGAGGTGAAGCGTATGCAAAATGTACCTTATGCTTTGGCTGTGGGTTCCATTATGTATGCAGTAAGATGCACTAGACTTGATGTTACGTTCGCGCAAAATATAACAAAGCCAATTTTATCAGAATCTGGTGGAACTTACTGGACTGCTTGTGAAAAATTATTTTTTTTAAGTATTTACGGAAATACTTAAGATATGTTCTTGGTTTATGGTGGAAGGATTTGGAAAAGCTTAAACTCAAGTTGATTTCTATTGCAATGCTGGATTTGAGACCGATATAGATGATATGAAATCTCTGATAGGATACGTTTTCGTTTTGAACGGAAGCGCAATAGACTAGAAAAGCTCCAAGTAAAGTACTACTGCAAAGCATGTACTAGATGGAATTAAATAGTTGTTCAGAAAGCAGAGATGGAAGTTGTTTGGATTAGGAAGTTTATTTCAGGCTGGTATTAGTACAACAATAAAACGAACCAATTCAGATTTTTTACGACAATTCAGCGCACTTCTTAACGCAATGAAACGAGGGTTAGATGGGCGCAGACACTACCATAGAAGTAACCTTCTTAAAGTTCACACAGATAACAATCTAGCATATCCTTTTACGAAGGCTTTACCGAAAGGAAAGCTTACTCAACATGCTAAGAGCATGGGACTTCGTTTAGCTAGTAGTTTCATGTAGATCTGTTTAGTATTTGGATAAGGGATGTTTGAATAATTTATTTTATGATAACGATACTTGGTATTTTTGTTATATATATCTTAAATTGTGTCCTATATTTGCATGTTTAAATCCATGAATATTAATAGTTATTATTCTAAATTAATCCATTGTCGATTAACAATGTGGGAATATTGTTAAACTAAGACAATTCTGAGGGATTGATGATATTATAGATATTAAGGATGAGTCCACCAAACTCACATGATATTCAGAAGATGAATATTGGATTTCCCTAACCATAAGAATCTTACTTTATGGATCGTCGTCATCAAGTAAATCTTGTAAGTGATTTTATTTACAAAAATCCTTAGACTTGAGATGCAAGTAGGTCTTGCATATATGGATAATCCTTCTTGATCTAGTCTAAGTGTTATCCCAAGACTTATCTCATATCACAACAATAAGCAATACCAATAAGCAAGATTGGGTAGAAAATAAGCTAGGTTGTAGAGAAAAATTAGAGAGAGAAACTAGAGAGAGAAACAAGAGAGAAAGATTAGATTAGAGAGAATGGTATGGTTACACACACATGAAAAATATGAGAAATGGCAACCAACACCCTCTCCATGTGTGGAGAGGGTCCTATTTATACCCTTAGCCATTTACTTGGCGCATGGGCTTTTCCTACCTTGGGACGTGCTTGGCATAAACTTGGGCCTTTGAAGCTCGAAACATAACGGAACAATATTAATTACAATCCAAGCCCTTGAACCTGACTATAGCCTATTACATAAAACACAAGACCCTAGTTTGACTGTCTACGACCCGATAACACATTCTTGTTTGACTTAATATAATTAAGTCTTAACAAATCCTCTCCCCCGCAATTGTTTTGAGGTCTTCCTTTCTTCAAACTCCTTCCGTACCAGCACGCGGATTACGTTGAAGATCAGACTTTTGACATTTATGGCCGTTTTTACCTTTGTTTGGTCTTGTCCGTTGTTTGTAATGGCTTTGATCATTCATTGCTTTTGTGATCTTGATCTTGAGGGCCCTTTATATCTTTTAACTTTGAGTTCTTGAGATCTTTAATCTTGCATCATCTCCTTGACTTGAATCATCTTGATTTGAATTTCTTGATCAACTTGTGCTCTTAGACCCAAACATGCTCATACTTTGTACATTCTTGTTTGACATATAATATGATTATAAGTCTAACAATCTTTCCGCCCAAAATACGATTCTTAAATTGAGACTTTGAGGCTCTTTTATTATGGAGAAGTTTAGAATAACTATCTTAGTTGAAACAATGACTTTAAAAGCTTAGTACGAGCATAAGTGGTTTATAAATCCGACTTCCGATAAAATGATGAGCTTGCAAACACAACGTGTTATCCTGAAATAAAACATTTAGCAATAAAATATGAATATGGCTTTGTCATACATTTTGAGTTCGTGGTTGCATTAACCCTCCCCTCGCAACTCAACGTTTTTTCCCCTTATTTAGGGTATAAATACTATAAATAACCTATATAGCCCGTGAGTCAGGAGAGAATCAAAGGAAACTCCTCGACCAAGGGTTTCCTTCCAGGCTCAAAGCGTAGACTTCTAACACAAATGTAATCATAATTCACCATGCTTTGCTGAGTTCTCCTTTTTAACCGAAACGTACTCAAAGCAGACAACAACATTAAGAGTGATCAATAGTTACTATCTTTCTGATTTAGTCGTTAATTCATTTTTACTAGACCAAAAATTTGATATCCCAGTTTATTACAACAAAAAGCTTGATTCATAAAGAATCTTGCAAGTCACCTACCCAAGAGCAAGCTGTTTTGATTGTTTGGCTCAAGCATGATTGTTTCCATCTTCACTCGTGAATACTTAATGTATCACTAGAAAGTATCACCCATCACGTATACATAACTGGAACACGTAGAGAGTTTCTTTATACTTGCAAGTCTCAAGGATAAAGCGTAGGACTCTTTTTACAACTTGTGAACTTTAAGGTGTTCAGCAAGAGTATTTTGACTTTGTGTCCCCAATGAGATTTTTAATTTGATGCTCTTTTTTGGTCTCTAGACTCGAATTGTGGCACGTTGGGTTTTAGTAATCGAGGCGGAGGCAACTCCACCTATTCAATATCAACAATCTCGAAGTGAGATGCAATAGATAATGGTTGTACCTCTGTACAAATGAGACAAGTTTCTTTTTAGATACACCCGAATGACTGGAAGGGTGTCATTGCATCACTAGGGTCCCCCTGACGATTTCTTCAATATCAACAATCATCATTGTGATTTTGATAGATTATGTATTGACCCGGTTTCTGCCTAAGATTTGTTTGAGCTCTTTCTTTTCGACCCTTTAACTCTTATACATTTCTTTTTTAATTCTTCAACCCCTTCAATGCTTACAAGACGTTCATTACTAAACACGCTTATTGAGATTGTTTTCCAGTGTTAGCTCAATCTTAGTCGGCATTCTTCCCTTATACACATTCATCTCCAATCATACCTAAGGACTGCTATTTCTAACTATGAATTGTCCTTGGGTAGATCCCTCCGGTTCTGGTTGGATCGTAGTACTTATTCCTAACCTAACCACTTTATAACTTCAGAATCGTCATAAAATTAATAGGTTGTTGGGTATGAGATCGAACCATAAAACCATTTTCTGACATTGTTATTTCACAATACTCCCCTACACATGTGCTCCGAGATTGAAAAATGATTCGCACATGAAGGAAAGAGTTGCACTTAGAGTCCTAAAGACACATTCGTTTCTATTCATAATTAAATCAAATTTTCTCCCCGTATTTTAAATAATAAAAACCACTTAGTATTGAAATAACCCAATTGATTAAAATTTGACATGAAAAATTCCCTGGGGAGAAAAATTATATCACTGATATTGCAATGAATTCATTTTCAGATTGCTCCCCTTCAAACAATATATGTTGGATACCAATATTTTTAAAACTTAACATGAGATGAAAAATTGATATGATTACCACAAACATGTTGAAGACGGAGTAGATTGCCTTTAGTTGAACAATGTATATTATTAATTGACATTAAGTTGTCCACAGTTTTAATTACACAAAATGTGTTGGTATACATAAAAATTGACTTTTATGAGATGTAATCCAACACATTAAAAGGCTTTGTTTTAAAAAGCTCTCCCTCAGAAATTTATTCACATAAAATGACATTCTACGTACTACAATTCTTTCAAAATTATTCGAGGAAGGGAGTGTTGAACACACAATTTTAATAAATACCACTTTTTATGGAAAAATACCACAAATTATATTGTATACAATTTGACGATTTTAAAAACACATGATAGAAGACTTCTCTTCTATTTTAAAGTAAGTGCACTGAAGCGTACACTTCCCTATAACATTCGAGATCGAGTTATGCACTGATATGTACATAAGTCATGGAGAAAATTTTAGAAATGACATGTTTTGAAAGCATTTGAAACTCCTGCTCGAACTTCATTTACACGCCCGTGTCGATGTTAATCAACATTTCTAGGCACGTAAATGTTATCGATTCCAAGAGACATGTCGAGAAGATTCTTTTTGGAATTTTTTTGATTTTTTGATTTTGTATTTTCTTTTTGAAATTTTTTAATTTTGTATTTTCTTTTTGACATTTTTTAATTTTGTATTTTGTTTTTATAGGTTTTATATTTTTGTATTTTCTTTTTCTTGGTTTTATATTTTTTTTCAAAAATATTTATAAATCAAAATAAAGAGAAAAAAATATATTTACAAGTCGAAGTTTCCATCAGCAGTGACAGATGTTGCTAGAGTTGAAGTAGATGAAGTTGAATCAGGTTGTTGTTGACGTTTATCGGATGCATCAACAGTAGTAACAGTTGAAGACTTTAAATCACTAATTTCTCCATTAAAATATTCGTCCGAACATAGGACCGAAAAAGCAAATCCAGTTATTTGACTTGTTACTGTCTCAGCTACTTGAGAACTTCTGTTACATTGAGGTGCGAGCTTGAACCGTTTTGTACAAACTCCATTTTTTACATTGAAGTTCGAAGCTTGATCTATTGTAGATCAAGGAGTGTCTCATCTTTGACATTAGGATCGAGGCTTGAAAATGTTGTGATCAAAACGACACTTGACATTGAGTTTCGAGCTTGATCTGTTTGATCAAACGACACTTTGAACATTTAGGATCTAGGCTTGAACTATGTGATCAAACGTCATTTGACATGAAGGTTCGAGGCTTGATCTGATTGACCAAATGTTATCCCCCCAAGACTTATACCATATCACACAATAAGGCATACCAAAAAGCAAGATTGAGTAGAAAATAAGCTAGGATGTAGAGAAAAAGTAAAAAGAGAAACTAGAGAGAGAAACAAGAGAGAAAGATTAGATTAGAGAGAATGGTATGGTTACACACACATTAATGTGAGAAATGGTAACCAACACCCTCTTCATGTGTGGAGAGGGTCCTATTTATACCCCTAGCCGTTTACTTGGCACATGGGCCTTAGTTCTACTTTATGGGCGGGTTTGGGGTCGCTTTTTAGCTAAACTAGGAATTGAGCCAAAAAAACACGGACAATATTGATTACAATCCAAGCCCTTAACCCCGACTAGCCTATTACAAATTACAACACTAGGACCTATTTGACTTCCTAAGACCATATAACATTACTTGTTTGACTTAATGATAAATTAATGCTAAAACTAAGTTATCCGTAAAAATGGATAGACTAATGTCAAGGCTTATATCATAAGTGATTTTGAAACATGATGACTTGACACTTGTAGTCAATATAGAATTTGTTCCTTCAATAGTTGAAGAATGATGCCACTAGGCCCCTTGTAGAATTAATCAGATGTGTGTATGGCCGTACCCGAAAACTCATGTAGATATGTCTCATTGATTTTCGGTAATCTTGATTAGTTACATATACGAGAAACAGAATCATTAAATAATGGAATGACATTGATCCATATCCATTTTTAACACGGTATCAGAAACAAAGGGATTGTAAATTCATAAATCATTTGTCCGTGTCTTTATGAAACCACACTCGGATATTTCTGGGAGCATTGGCGTGTTTCTAGACACTTACCAATGTTATTGTATAATTTATACATGTCCAAGTGGGAGCTGTTGGATTATGAACAAATATAAATTATATATGTCCGGAAATTTATTCGAGCCTAAGGGGACGCACACGTTAATATGTAGAACAACGTATTTAATATATTAATGTAATATATTAATTAGTGTTTTAACAAACGATCGTTAAAAGTTTAACAAGAATAAATATTAGTTGTTAATAGTTAAAGGACTAATATGCAAAACCGGGAAAAAGGAAAGTTTGGTTTTTCCCACTCTTTCCTTATAGTCGGTCGAACCACCTCCTCATGAGGAGGTGGGGGACTTTACTTGCAAGCCAAGTTGAGAGGAGTATATAAAGAGGTCTTAGGGTCCTTGAGAGCTCATAACTTGTAATCCCTAAAATCCCTAATCTCTCTTGCTTTTTCTCCTAGTCGACCGAACCAAAACCTTTTAAGGTTTTTGGTTTTTCTTTTCCCCTCCTGTTCGATCGGCAGCAAACCCAAAAAGGGTTTTTCTTTTGGTTGTGGTTTGACCCTCAAGAACACAAAGGGTTACTTGGTTTAGTTGATAGTCAATCTACGGTGATCGTTTGGTTAAACACTACTAGTACTAGAATACACGTTGTTTGCTAAGAACGTATTGTGTGTGTAAACTTAGAGGGATTATTCTTTTGATCCTTGGTGGTTTCGCGTGGTGTTATACATACGCGTATATTGAAGACGGTGTAACGTTTATTGCCAAAAGCAGTGTAACCTTTCTTGCTAAAAGGTACACATCTTCAATCCCTTGTTAATTATAAGTTCTATACTCTTGATCTTTCTGCTGCGTACTCGTGATATGTTTAATTGTTAATTAGATATAAAATCCCAACAACATCCATATACAAAATCTTCCCACAACTATAAATTTTGTTTTGTAATTTTCAGATGTGCAGTTGTCACAGGAGGAAACAAAGGAATTGGATTCGAAATATGTCGCCAACTTGCTTTAACCGGAATTGAAGTCATATTAACATCTAGAAATGAGAGTCGTGGGGTAGAAGCTATCGAGAAACTTAACAGTTCCGGCCTTTCAAATGTTATTTTTCATCAACTTGATATAACAGACTCATCTAGTGTTGCACGTCTGACCAAATTCATTAAAACCCACTTCAGAAAACTGGATATCTTGGTAATACACGTTCAAGGCCATATATGTCTCTTGTAAGAATGCTAAAGATATGGTATATAATATATACCATTTACTATATATAAGTTGGATATAACCACATCAAACACACGAAAGTCATACTTACACGAGGAAGATAAATTTTCATACGTAAAACTATCGTTGTGAAGTTGCACACCAAGGACAGATGAGCAGATATCTTTTTGTAGCAATAAATCTATAAGATGCCAACTCTTAAAGGGACGTTATGTCAAGTTTTCTAGATATAATCCTAGTATAATTGTTAGTTGTGTTTCTAAACTGAAGAAATTATGTTTACAGATTAATAATGCAGCGGAAATTGGATTGATTATACATGAAGAAGAATTTAGAGCTGGAGGAGGTTTTGTAAGTATCATACTAATTAAATTGTCTGTTATAGCTATTAAAATCATTTGAGTAAAACGTGTATCATTTACTAAAATTTTCAATACACTAACAAATGTTTGGGCAATTTTGGCCTACAATCATAACAAGAATTGAAAATCTAATATAAGTATTAAAAAGTAATTTTACAAATAAAAGCTAGAAATTTGGAATCTATAAAATAAGACTATTATATATGATTTTACTACAAGAGTAATGAGCATGTATATGGTCTATCCTATCTAAATGCAACATCATAAACTATAAAAAGCATGATGTTATGTAATATTTCATTAGGTACAAGTGACTAATGAGAGAGCATATCTTTTAACCAACGTTATCAGTGAACCTTATCAGTTGGGAGAAAAATGTCTATATATAAATTACTACGGAACCAAAGCAGTTACGAAAGCATTGATTCCTCTTCTCCAACTCTCTAAATCTCCAAGAATCATGAACGTTAGCTCAACGGGTGGGGACCTAATAGTAAGTAGTGTATACACGCGTATATACCTATCTTCATTCACATATAACAAGCTGCCTAAACTTTATTGTTATTGTTATAGCTTCTTCACAATGAAAAAATGAGAGAAGAGTTGCAAGATATTGATAAGTTAACTGAAGAAAAGATTGATGAGATTATCCGGTTATTTTTAAAGGATTTTAAGAATGCTAAGTTGCAAAAAAATAGATGGCCACTAACAGTCTCTACTTACAAAGTTTCAAAAATTGATGTTAATGCTGTTGGGATTTTATAACTAGTTAACCATTAACAACCACGAGTACGCAGCGGATATGGATCAAGTATGGTGCATATGATTAACACACAATAAATAAACAAAAGGGTAAACAAGAAAACTAACCCTTGAAGACAACAGCAAATGCAATGAAACAAAGTGGTTAAATTACCACCTCTACGGTTGCTCACACAACACGTCGAACAAGTACGTCACGATGCTAGTCGTTACTTCACGTCTCTCAAACACCAAGTGTTACTTTTGTTTCTTGAACCAAATATCACAAACAACCCGTGTTTAATACTTGTTCTAGATCCGATCCAAATACCAAGTGGTATGCGTTTGGATCGAACAAAGAAACAAAAAAAAAATAAAACCCAAAACGACCTTCATGGGGCTCGAACCTAGGTCTGCAGCAAAACAAGTGAACGCCAAAACCATTAGACTAGAAGCCCTTTGGTGTACTAACAGCTTGTGCAATAACCCTTTATCCCTAAACCAATCAGTGAATTATATAATATAATGCATGATTGGTTTTGCATGACAAATGCATATGTAGGGTATAAAGCAAATTGTGTGCCGTATGTTTTGTTGACTGAGTATAGGATCGGCTGATCTTAAATATAGGATAGGAGAGGAATCGTCTCTTAATGTGTTTAGCAAAAGGTTGTATTTATAAGTTTAGATTAGGGTTAACCTAAACCTAAAACAACAACTTAGCCAACAAGCAAAACATTTTCAAATCCTTTCCTAAGCCTATTCGGCTGACTCCCAAGCTGTAAAAGCTTATGGATTTGTCTTGGGCTATACATCAACTAATAAGTCCATTATCTAGTTAATTAAGTAAACCCGTTAGTCAATTAAGCGTCTAACGATTAAATTGACGACCGTTAAATTATTTTGTGAAGTATATCATATATTTAATAAATATAAACGAGTTATATATATCAAATACATAATAAACGTACTTCTTGTGTCTTAACGTGTGTGCCCCCAATAGGCTCACACATTTCTAGTCGTATAGGTGCTAATTCAACTACCATATTCCAACAAATGCCCACACAAGGCTATTGGCAAGAAGGTTTAAGAACATAATTGTGAACTGTGTGCACCCAGGGTTGGTTGTGACAGATATGACATCTCAAACTGGATATGTTACCACAGAAGAAGGTGTTGAAGGTCCGGTTATGGCTGCTTTGTTGCCGAATGATGGACCTTCAGGTGTCTTCTTCAATAAAACGAAGATAGCTCCATTCTTTACAACGGATTGGGTATTACATCAAAGCATCATATTATAAGGGTGTATGATGAAACATGTTCTATTTTTCGTATGTATTCATTTGAATTCCGATGTTTGACTAATAAAATATTGCAATTTACAACAAAAAATAGAAACAGTGTACGAATTGATATATTGCAATAAATGAATCGACCAATTTCTCTAATCTATGTTGCTTTTCATCAGTAAATATTATGTTATAATATTCAGCCAATTCATCCATTTTATACTAGTTTTTAGAAGTTAATATTGTGTCGTAATGCAGCTTGTAACACATGTTTCAGAAAGGTTAATTACAAGCATCATATATATAACGATAAAGACGTATAGATACTGTTAGGTCTTGAATTCAGGATCAATAAGCAATAGAGTGTGTGTTTAGGTGTTATGTGTATTTATTCTAGAGAGAGAAAGATAGAAAGTGGAGAGAGAAAGAGGGAGGAGGAGGATTAGAGTAAAGATAAGAATGAGATTTGTTAGGAAAATATTGTAAACAGACTTAATACTGTTAGTATTAAAGTTAAGTCTGTTAGTTA
>BQNB010121026.1:0-20528 GCA_026074375.1 Tanacetum coccineum
TAATGGGAAGTGGTCTAGAGAATAAACATTCTTATGGTATTTTTTTTACTTCTCTTGGCATTTGGTACCGTTATCAACTATTTTCGAATCTAGAATCATAATTATTGGGAAGGTCCTGTTTAAAGTACTAATTTCTGATTTACAGATGATGAACCTGATGAGATCATATAAGTTGTACAAAAGTTTGCAAAGACCAAGTCGCCTGATTAGGATGGATATCGGTAGCAGATGTCGTTACATGTTCTTTACAGGTTAACATGGGTTGATTTGGTATTGTTGAATGTTTTTTATTGCACCTGCACAACTCTTATGATGTATATTGTTTCAGTGATGTACGAGTGGTAACAAATATGTGTGACTGTATTTCGGCCATTAGAACTGTGACGATATCAACGGCTAACAAACGTCACGCCGCGAAGCGCGGGTTTACCAACTTGTTCTAATCAAATGAGTGGTTATAAATTTAATTTAATTCTCTTTTTTTTCAATCTTGACAGTGGTGTCGAGATGATCGATGGTGGTGGTAGCGACGGTGGAATTGAAATGTAAAACTTAACGGATGATCGTTAAATGTTTAACGAAAATACCCTAAACAACATCGCATTCTTTCTTTTTCTTCAAAAAATTCATTTTTCAATCCTTTTAAAAAACGAGAAACTATAGTTTCTCCCTATTATCAAATATTTGCATCTTTTGTTATGTTTTCGGGCAATTTTCCCTTTTATAATAAATATTAGATGTTAGTTCTACTTTGTATATTGCATATCGACATATGATAAATCCAAGATAGTATGTCATGAAACACATATTGAAAACACATTCTAGAAGCCTGATGTTTATCACGTGTGACTCAATTATGAGACACCTCCCTGAAATAAATGTTTGTCCCCTCTTAAAATTTTTATTTTCCAATTCTTTTACGAGGATGTATTTCCAGAACTAATTTTGTACAACATCTCAACGAGCTTTGGTATCAAAAAGTGGTTATAAGCGTGATTTAGTTAGACTGGATGTTATCTCGTACGACATCAGTGTCATATTCTCGGTGTCATTAGGCAATGTTAACGTGACGACATCATTTTCGGTTTGGGTGTCATCATACATGGCCGGAGCTCTTACAAACAAAACAATTTTTTTTAAAACTTTGGGTGTGTTGTAAAGTGTGTATCTTAAGGAGGTACAGTAGAAACTCTATAAAATAATACACTTGGGACCACCAAAATTTATTAATTAAAAGAGTTATTAATTAATCGATAAATTAATAATTATTAATTTATATATTAATTAATATTTTATTAATTTATAGTATACAAATGGTTGGAAGAAAAATTCTCTATATATTAATTTATATTTTATTAATTACTTGTCTACAATGCATGTATATTCAAATGTGGTACCAATTGAAAGAAACCTTTCAATCTCCACCTTATTAGGCGTCTTGTGTTCAATGTATCATTTTTGGACATTTTAAAAATATTTTTATATTAAATACAAGATCAATATAGGCTAACTCAAACTAATCATGCACACATCATGGCTTCCCATCTAAAGGTGTGAAAAACAAAAAAATACAACACATGACAGTACGAGATTCGACGATAGCATTATGCATAGCACAACAAGGATAATCAAACAGTCTCACTCAAAAGCATATTGCTAAGAATGGGTTCATAGTAATTATCGGTTTGCAGGTGAGTCAAGCGACAAATATCGAATACAGTTAGCGGTCTTATAGGTATCTCCTCACTTCTCCGAAAGAGGCGATGTTAGCGACACAAACGGCAAAATTTCCTGAACTAGAAAAAATCTCTCTATGAAATGGATTCTTCAAATATTCAAGCAACATGTGAATAATGACAGGTGAAACTTAATCATGAAGAAGGCGAAAAAGTTCATGAAAGATATGTATCCAGTGGATACTCCCAGACTTTACTTTTTCTATTGGTAGGCTTGGTAAGTTCAAAGCAAGATATGGAGATTACACAAAATTTTCTGGCGTTTTGGACGAGAGTGGATATTGTTGAAATGGAGGGCATGGAGGACAAATTTAAAATCCTTAAGAGACAAAGTTGATCACGTTTGAATTGAAAGACATCTTTAATATGGATGCAACATGTAGTTTTTTTATTATTTTATTTTTATTTTTGTACTTTAGTGATGTAATTATTTAATGTTATGATCTATAAACAGGTTTTGTTTTTTAGACTTCAACCGGATCATTCCCTCTGCAAACAATGCAGCTTGAAGGGAAAAAAAACAAGTGACAAAAGGAAAGATATACACTGTGCTATTTGCTGGTAATGAGGACGGTTCGGAAATAAACTTCCTTTATGGATTATGGGAAAATGCTAAACCAAGGTGCTTAAAGAAATGTAAACTTAAACTGTCTGAACTGTGAGTACCGTGGCTAACAAACGAGCTTGATGACTGGTGTGTTATTTGAAAGAATATGTTGCGACTTGATAAAAAATGGTTGGATGAAAAATTTTTGATTGTGGATAATTGCCATCTGCTCATCAAAATTATTGAAGGATACAGGATATGTTGAATTATTTTTTTTTTTGCCACCAAACCCTAACTTCAAAAATTCAACTTGTGACGCGGGGATCATACGAGGCTTATTAAGATGCATTTTCGTCGTCGGATTTTATAGAAGTCTTTTGGTGGGTTTATGAATTAGGGGTTCCAATCCAGCAAAAATAAATGTGTTAGTTTGCAAGTAATCTTGCAATTTCAGCTGGACTATGGATGTTTGTGCACATACATATTGCGAACTGCTGTGTCATTGTAAACTTCGTTATTCAAAGATAACATTTGACTTCTTGAGAACTCAGACTGGAAGGTAGGTGATCCGAAAAGCATCAAGAACTCAGAATATGATCAAAGAGTCTGGGTTATCGCAATGCACATGGAATGTCAAGATGTTCTGACTCACCAGAACGAAAAGTAGTTGCACGTTGTTGATGATGAAAGGAAAACTTTTTGAAAGCGTTATTGGAATAAATAAAGATGATATCGATGAAGAAGATGATGAAAGTTCTACAATGGAACCCCCTTCGCGAAACGAAGCTATTAAAGCGGCAATCACATTGAACAATTTCTTGTTGAGCTATGAGAAAACAACACCAGAAGTTCTTACCATGCTAAGGAAAATAGAGACAGATTCAAGGGGAAATTGATTTCAACAAAAAACAAACAGACAATAGATGTCATTTTTCAAGAAACTTATAAATCATTCATGTAATTGCTATATAAAGGAAATTAAGGAATATATAATTTATATTTTATATGGCGGTCTAAAGAAATTATCAAAAATGTATTATCTTATAATTGTTTTTAGCGTATTTATTAATTTAGCACTATCCCCGCAAGGCTAAGGGACGGCAAACAAATATTATCTTGCAGAGTGGTTTATTAAATAATCGAGTCTTAATTTATCGAGTTTCTACTGTATTTGTTTTGTTGGAACTTGAGGTTAGTTTTAGTTTGACAACTTTTCTCGAGTTTAAAACGCATCTGAAGCATAATGTACAAGCAATCAACGCAAGTAGCAGTTGTACAACAACAATAGGTTGGGTTGCAACCTGCAAGTAGGCAAAACAACAAACTTCTATATTGTGTTTGTGTGATTAATTAATTGACTTGGTAAACTAGTAAGTGGAGTGACATGGTAAGCAACATGGTAAATTGAAACCGCCATTTTTATATTCTAGTTTTTAAGCTAATAGTGTGATTATGGGTGATCCACATGAACTACACAATTGATGCCACATCCTGCTAGACTCTTGACGGGTGTTTTGTTTGTGTCTTATAGCGAAGACAACATGATGATCAAGTTAGAGTTGCTTGTCTGAATCTTTCGATAAAGAATTGTTGGTGTGAGTTGCTGATGGGGCCTTTATACTTTCGCATAATTTTTTTTTATATCGAGTGAGTGAGCAGGTTTCATTCTCGTTTAATCATTATGTTTATACTGTTTGTAGTCGATATATTTTCTATTGTCTCGGTATCTTTTCTTTGACATAGGCAGGTGCATGTATATAAACAATCTTAACATCATGATTCATGAGTTCATAAAATATATTTACCAAAAATCATGTTTAAGCTCAATTATGGTGCTTATGAGCTTACATTATATAACCAAAGTCAATCGAGTGCTTGAGTAACCTAATGTGAAATGGTTTTGACAAACTCAAATTTTGTGGCTTATTTGATATAAGTTAGCCTATTTAAAAATTGTTATATATTGTCCTGGTATATATAACAAAACACTTTAAATGTTTAATGTAGTGGTTTTGTCATTTTTACACTATAATATCTAGTTCTTACGCAATCAAGTACTTATTAGCTTGTTATTTATAGGTTATAAGCCAGTTAGTTGTCAAACATAAACACAAGCCAAAAATATAAGCTTGGACAGATACTTACATACAATACCATAAACATCTCTGGGGATCGGATTTGATAAATACATCTCAAGAATGTTTATCATTTTGACTGATAAATTCATCATTATCTCATTTGTTTAAAACCATGAATTCAACTCAGAAACCATATAGTTTTACAATAATTTTAATATAACAAACATTTATATTTGCGGACTGTTCGTCTTTATTTGCAGTTCATATAAGAGTATTGAAAAGTTGCTAGTCCAGGACTCCAGTTCCAAAAAATAAAAAAATTAGAAAAATCAAACAACATATTAGCTATTAGCACATACATCAAGATATTAAATCTCTTGAACTTTATGCAAAATTAAGTGAGCCCCAAACTGAGGTTGAAGAGTTGATGACGGAACGTGGGGCATGTGAATAGGATGGCGATAGATCAAAGGAAAAGTGTTGTAGAATCATAGCCAGTGCCAATTTTGCTTCAAGTAGAGCAGAAATTTTGTCAATACATATACGTGGCCCCCACCAAAAGGAAGTAGATGCTTGTCCTTGGTCGCCTATAATAACACGCTTCGAAGAAATCTTTGTCAGGATTGATGTCCTTAACCTTCATCCCCCATATATCACAGGTCATAGTGATAGAACATTGTATGCAACTGCGAGGATAGATCCGGCTGTAGGGTTACCACAAAGTTAATTAGTTATTTTTTTAGGTCCTAACTTTGTTTCCTCGTGTATCATCCGTCTTAGTGTTGCCAACGGCGGATATAGTCTAAGAACCTCGTTGAAAATCATAGTAACCTACAAGAAAAGCTTATTAATGAGTGAAAATTGCTTGGTATTTTATTATCTATGCTCTACCCATAGGGAGTAACAGAGATCATAATATATAACTACATAACCATGGAAATTAGCTACGTGTGGCTAGAACTAGGTGGTGGGTCATGGTCCAGGACACACCAGTTTGATTTTTGTGTTGCTGGTGTGTTATTTTGTTTAAAAAACCTGATTTTTTCTTAAATGATTAGTCTTTGAATAATATTGTGTTTGTGGTATTGTTTAGTCGCGTCTCGTTCCGTTTCTGCTTATTCCCTGATTAAGCTTTATTTTAGTATCGATATAAAATAAAAGAAATAAAACATCATTAAAGGATGCTTTATCAAATTATGGATCACTGACTTACAATTTTCAAATGATTTAACTCGTGGATATCAGGTTTTTTCTCTCCACATGCTAGTAAAACTTCCTCCCTAGCACGCGTTGCCAATTTTTGTGTTGAGCCAACAAGTCATATCCAAACAAGCAATTTTTTCCCCGTGGTCTCTTGTCCTGCAAGTGAAAATGCTTACACTCTTCTGATGGACTCGTCTCATACTTAATCCAGAACTGCTATTCCCGTGCTGTTTTATTCTTGATTATTGGGAGTTCCAAGGAGTTATGACAACAAGTCATCCATTTCTCTGAGAGAGTGATATAGATAGAGAGTAGAGAGTGCGAATCATTCGTTTATCAATGATACCCCTTATTAAAGCTTTCACTTCTCGGTCAATATCCTTCATCATCTTGTTCTTTTTTGTTGGTATATATCTGCAAAATTTTGTTTGTTGTCATCCTATAATTTTCATTACTTGCCAAAACATTAGCGACTCGAGATATATGAGTAATATGTTCTGTGAGTATGGGTTAGCAATAGTTAGTTATACAATATATTCTTCAAGTAATCACCAATAACATTAGCGACTCGTGATATATGAAAGTATTTGTTCAGCAATGAAAAGATATGTCAGTATACTAATGCTACCCATTACTTGCCACTTTACAACCAGAAGTTACAACGGGGTCGACATAACAAACTATCGTACTGTTTTTTTTTATTTTTAGGGTTATTAATGCACTTTTACACTTTTTTATTTGGTAACCATTGGTTTCTGACCATTACAATTGACGTGTACACTACCATATACATCCAAACAACAGCATATGGTACGACAGACGCACACAATATTAGTAGCATTCTCTCAGGATTGTCATGAAAATCAAGCTTTTAAGTTATGAAATCTAAAAGAAAACTTACTCACCTTGGTTCCAGGAATGTAGACCTGATTGTAAAAGCTGCATAAAACTACTCAGCTTGTTCTCGATGCAGTTCAAATAATCACTCCTTCTCCCGTTTCTTTAAAGCTTACTACCAATTGCTGTACGTGAGATTGGCTCAGTAGATAACGTTTGGAGATTAAGGCCACTACGTCCACTTCACAGGATCTTCTCGTTCTTTAACATTCTTTCCCATTTGTTTATCACCTCAACACAACTCGTATAGAATGCAGGCACCATATGCTATCAAAGAAAAATTATATTATTTGCATGCTATACCGAAAAGACACGAGACAACCGTAAGAAGAAAAAAACCTTAAGCTTCTCAACATGGAAAGCTGGATTGATGATTTTTCTATGTTTGCTCCATCGACGAGTCTGCATCTGCTAGACCGGTTGCTAGCAACTTTATATACGGATTCCCGCCTCTTGGCTTTTGAAACTGGTAGTTATTTGCAAAGATCTCCCTTAACATAGCCGGTTCAGTTATATGCACCATAGGTCTTGGCCCGATCCATGTGAAGCAAATCTTGCCTATACATTAGCCAAAAATTAAAATATCGACCTTTGAATCTTTCGGTCACTAGAACAACGAGAGATGACAAGCGTGATTAGTAACATAAGTATTTACTGATTCTAGCAAATATTTCTTTTTTATTTTCCATCCTTTTGGATTCTTATGGAGTGCATAATAGTATCAATCAACTCACTTTAAGAGACTCACACCATCATGAACAGTTAAACCACCACCAAGGCGTTAATCGTAACTTACTAACTTAGGCAACTTAGAGCATCTCCAATGTTAATACTAAAATTTGCACTAAAATAGTGTAAAAAGAATATCTTTATAGCATATACTTGCACCAAATAAAAGTTGCTCCAATGTGTAACACTAAATCTTTGCACTAAATATAATGGCACTATATTAGTGCTTTACTATTCATATCACTAATTTAGTGTCAAGTATAATGCTAACATTTGAGAGGGTTTTTGACACCTTTTAATACTAATTTAGTGTCAAGTATATTTTAATACTAATTTAGTGTCAAGTATATTGCTAACATTTGAGAATTTTTGACACTGTTTAGCGCTAAAATAGTGCACCCATGACATCTTCGGGCAACATATTTTGATTGGGTGGTCTGATTAATCCTAACTTAAATCTATATTATATACTATAATTATAAAGATTTAATGACATTGTATTTTTAGAAAAGACTTAAAATTCAAACTTGTTACCTTATTTATTCTATAGAAAATTAAGGCTTTGATCATTCATTTTAGGGAATCCATATCTTAAGAGTGACTGATGTAGTAAGTAAAACAAAAGTAAGTTGGTCATTTCGACCACAATGAGAAGCTAGGTTGGTTAATAAATGGTCTTATACCCTTGTTTTTAGCAAAAACATTCCCCCCACAAAAGAACCCAAAAAAAAAAAGTTTCATAACCCCAAATTGAAGAAACAAATGCAAACATAGTCACATTCAATCTAATTGTATGGTTACCAAGGTGCGGATAACGATCCCTATTCCCATTATATAATATATCAATAGAAGTTTAAAACGACAGCGTTTAGCTGTCTCACATAAACACTGTTCATTTTAAGCACTGTAGCTACAGTGCTACCAAAAAGAAGCCCACAAAATTTAGCCCAAAAATTTGGGCCGGCTCAATTAGTTTTTTTTTTTTTTAAATTGTTGGCACAAAATAGGAAAGAAAAAAAATGTTACAAAAGTACCAACGCATTCAGATAAAAAAATACCCGCGGTAACATTTTCGAATTTACTTAAACAGTGTCATTTTACATCATGAGACCAAAAAAATTAATTCGCAAAAAAATAAAAAATAAAAAAACAAAATTTTAACGCCACGCAACGACACGTAGGACCATATAAAAAAACTGCTAAACATGATACTGAAAAAGTAAACCCGCACTATTAAATATGAGACCGACAAAATAAACTATTCGCAATAACACGCGAAAAAAAAAAATTAACGGCCCGCAACAACGAGCGAAAAATTAACACCTGCAGCAACGCGCGGATATCTTTGCTTGTTTTAATAATTTACCAGTTTTTCTGGCCCTTATTTTTATGACCTCTAATACTCAGCAAAATGCCAAAATGTAAATTCAAACTTGTAACGAAATACTGTAGTAATATTCAGTAGTTTGAAAACATAAATAGACGTGTTGTTTTTTACTTGGACATATACTGCTTACTCGGAATCGACACGTGTTGTTTCTAACATGTTTCTAGCCAGCCTCCTTTAAAATACGTACGCAGTGATGTTAGAACTTAATAACTTTTGTAAGAACATCAAGCCTAACAACTAGACCAACTTAACGATGATTATTCACTAATAATATAGAATAAAGCAAACTCAGCACAAATTCTAAAGAGTTCTAAAGAAAATCAAAGCGAAAGCTCGTACCATAGGACGTGACGGATTTATGATAGAAAGGCAAGACTCGGGGAACTATATCATCGGTTAGACTTATGGGTTTCGATTTGGCCTCTTTTCGCATCTTTCCGAAATCTTTCATGTCTCCATACAAGAATCTATAAGAGCTTCCCTTTAGTCCTTGCTTTCTTAGAAACTTTTCTATCTTCTTTGGTTTGAACCACACCCAATTCAAAAACCCCACGGCATGCCACAACAATATGACTATCACTCCCACACCACACCATGCTCCAATATTCATCTCCATCTTGTTGGATACAAATAAATCACGTGACTACAAGAAGGAGAGATAGGATATTTTGTAGATGGATGATTTTCATTTTGGGTCCCTATACTTTGAGTTACTTATAGTTATGCCTTACTTGTTTATTTTCTTTTCTTCATAAAAGTGTATGATGATTTGCCCACATGTTGTTTTGATTTACACACTTTTATGTACAAACTAGGGGTGAGCAGAAAAACCGAAAAAATCGAAAACCGAAAAAAACCAAACCGAAAAAACCACTAGAAACCGATGGTATGATTTTTACTTTTTTCAAAACCCGAAAAATTCGGTTCGGTTTCGGTTTTTGTCCAAAAACCAAACCGTAAAAACCGAACCGATCCGATTTTATTATAGAATAATATATAATTAATATAATATAAATAAATAACTATATAAATCAAATTTATTAATCCAAATTCATTTTTTGTTTGAAATTATAATATATTTATCTCAACATTTATATAATGTGTAAGTCGTATACATGCGTTTACTTGACATCATTATATATGCGACAATGATTAAACTATGTGTATGTTCATTTGCATGTGTGTGTGTGTGCGTGTGTCATTTGAGATGAACATTATTAGGCTCAAATTGACAAAAAAATAGAAAAGAATAAATAATTTTCTACGTAAAACAATTTTGTTGGTATAAATTAGTCACGCTCAAATACAAACGGTTATAAACCGAAAAATCGAACCGAAACCGATAATAAACCGAAAAAACCAAACCGCCAAAAACCGAACGGTTTCGGTTTTTGGTTTTATAAAAACCGAATATTTTGGTTCGGTTTCGGTTTTATCCAAAAACCGAACCGTGCACACCCCTAGTACAAACAGTTAAATCAGAATATATCTATATATAGTAGGGGTGGCAAAAAGTCAAAATTTTATCAAGCAACTCGAGCTCAAGCTTGACTCGATCGAGTCGATCTTTTAACGAGTTCAAGCTCAAGCCCAATAAACAAGCTTGAAACACATCACGAGTCGAGCTTGAGCTTTTCGAGCCTTAAAAAATATATAGATTTATGTCTATGTCCTTCAAAATTTAACAATTTTGCAAAATTCAAAATTACTTCAATATCCTTTTAAAACTTCAAAAAATAATTGAGATGATTAAAACTATATTTAATGTTGTGTATAACTTATGTATGAGCATTTTGTTGTCTAAAAAATTTCAGAAACCATGATTTATACACAATTTTAAATATACAACTAGATAAATTTTTAATCAGTTTATAAGTTCAAGTGATACCAGAAAATAGCAGTTTACCGCTAGGAAACAGATGCTATATTTTTTTTACCGCCGTCACGCGTCCCCTTTTAGAACACCACCTTACTATCACGCATGCTATGACAACTTTTGCCATGGTTCGGTGACCTTGACAACTGAATGCTTTGCACAAGAATTGAAGGATTTTGTGAGTGATTTAGTGTTTATTATTACGGCTGTTGGGTGAAAGATTTGATAAAGCAATAGAATGACGAGGATGTTAACTTGACGGTGATAAATCTAGTAATTATTACATCTTGATCAAGTTAAATAAATAAAGGGTTACAGGGTTTGCACACCATTCACCTCACTTATTTTTTTATTATCCTTTTCGTTAACAGGACAATACAGTTTTTAATGTTTTTTGTGTTTCGTATATTTTGTTTTTTACTATTTGACTTTATAGTTTTTGCTCCGCATTTTTTTCTGTCAGTTTTACTCATTTTATTAACAGAACAAAAACCGTTTTTATGGTATTCTGCTCCATGTTTTGTGTGTTTTAATACTTTTAACTTATCAAACTTTATAATTTATGTTTCGTTTTTTCTATTTCGTAGGTTATAATATAAACAAAATTCTAAAAATAAATTTAAAAAAATTAAAAGAATTTTGGTGGTGTGTGGATCTCATTTTGTTGATATGTGAACCCACAATGCCTGAAATAAAAGCTTATATCAGAACACGCGGTCGGATAAGACGTACTTTTGTGATATATCATTTTCAAACTTCCTATTTATTGTAAAACTTTTGAGAATCCATCGTCGAATATTCTTTTAAAAAAAAGATATTTCTAGCATTTCTACAAAATGTAGCGATATTTCAAGTGCAACCAACTCTAAATGGTCACATTTAACTTTTAAAAAAAGAGCTCACCTTGTTGAGTTTATATGACGATAATCTCGCAAATTGCTCGACTAAAAAGTTACAAACAATAGCTAAAAAAGCGAAACAATTTTGCATTGTTTTTTAACCATTTCAAAATAAAGTTTACTACACAAAAGAGGTGACTTAGCAGTAAAAATATCAGTTTTATAAAGTGAATCTCATTGGTTCAAGTTTAACGAGGAGAAAATTAACCTTTTTAAGACCACAGACGTTCACCTATACTGACTTTGGGTTTTAGTCGCACCGAAATTAATCGGCTAAAAATGTGAAATCAAAAAACCAAGTTAAAAAACTCCCTATCGTGTACAATCCTCTTCCTGCCGAGCCCCTTTTCTCTTGGGTCCACAGTGACAAAATGTAGTTAATGCTTGAGAGATTGGGTACATCTTTTTTGGGTTGCCGTGTAGAAATTTGTAGCTATCCAAAACATCTTTTAGAATAGTGATCTTCTTCTTGTCCAAGACATATTGACTTTTTCAATGTTTGTGTCGCATTTGGTTTCTTCTTCTTTTCTTCATTGTTCGCGTTGCATTTGGTTTATTCTTTTCTTTATTTCAGCCCTTTCGTGTGTTCACATTTTCATTTTAGTTTAAATTATTCTTTTATATAATAGCGAAGCAAACAACCGCGTTTAAAAACAAAACTTTACGTTTAAGGCTTGAGTTGAGCCGTTTAAGACTGAAGTTGGACCAAATGACGCCGTTTAGGGGTGCAACGACGATGTTTAGGGATTGACTGTATAGGTTTAGTTCCTGCGCAAACTAAACGACGTCGTTTTGATTAGTTTTCTCATAAATACTGAGACAGACACAAAACAAAACGAGACACACACAAATAATATACTTATAGACAGCATATTAGATCGGGCAATAGGAATATTAAAGATGAAAATTGATTGTTTCATGTAAGTGATTGCTTTTTATTTACTTATTTTTTTTGTCGTAACCTTAGGTGAGTGATGGGTTTATTTTTTTTTTTGAAAATTTAGGTTTATAGTTTTTGCCGATTAAAGTTGAATTGTTTAAGGATTTTGGTCAGAATGATGAGTAGAACACCTAATTGTGTCTGACATATAATAATGTTTAACCAAAATGCAGCTTGTGGTGTTAGGGTTTCTGATTTATCATACTTATAAGGTGGTTGCATGTTGTATTTTGTAGTCATTTGTAAAGATATTCTGGATACAGTTGTTGCATGTTGTAATCTTGAATTTTTTGTAGATATAATTAATCTATTATACAATAGCAAAGCAAATGATAACGTTTAATACTTGGTTGGCTGTGATGATTCGGTCACCCTGATGAGTTGTATTTTTTGCATGACAAAAACTGTATGGCATAAACTACAATTGTTTTTTGCAATCAATATGATATTATCTCATTTTTATCAGAAACATAATTCGGGAAAACAATGGCGCCATGTTTAAAGAGATTGATTCATCTGTTATGTCGCTTCAAACGGGTCCTCCGAACCGCTTTCTATCAAAAGTTTTAAAAAGTTACAAAATGAACCCTAGACTATGGGGTATTAACATTTCACATTATAAATTTTATTATATATATAAAATTTATATATAAAAATTTCATTTCCACCTCTAATAACACACACACACATATAAAACTCTCCCCTCTCCCATTATCCGGCCACCCCACCGCCGCCGGCCACCACCGCGCCGCCGCCGGAATACTTTTCCGGCGGGATTTTTCCGGCGAGCTCCAACATTCCTCCTCGTCGATGGATCTACCCGATCCTCATGGGCACGCGCCTCCACGCGCCACCCACTGCCATCCTACACCGCCGCCGCCTCCTCATCTCCTCTCAAGATCCGGCAGGTTTCCCGCCACCTCCGGCGAACCACCACCATACCCACGGCAACCAACTATCAGCCATCATAACAGCCAATCATAACACCATCATCACATTCCCCACCAACGCCAGTCAAAACCTCCACCATCGTCACCTCCACCATCTCATTCACCCCACCACCATCACGTCATTACTGCCACACCGTCGCTGTCTCCCCATGGCAGCCCCAACACCGCCACCATGAGGGGTGGGTATAGCGGGCTGCCGCCATAAAATGGGTGTTTGGTTCGTGTCATTAATAAGGGGGTGTGTTGGTTATTTTATATACATCTAGGGGTGTTCGTTGGTGGAGGTTAGCAGCCGTGAGAGGGCGGCAGCCGCCACCAGGGGGTGTGCTTGGCGGGCTGCCGCCGCTATAGGTTGTGTTCAAGGGTGTCGGGTTAGCCCTAAAGGGGTGTTTGTTTGTTGTAATTACTTAGGGTGCGTGTGGTTTGGGTTGTAAGCAAAAAGGGTGCGGGTTGGTGTTAACCACCACGAAGGGACTTTGGGTCATGTGGGTTTTGTTTGGTGTCGGCTTGTGAACACAGCCGGGGGTGGGGGGGAAAAGAAGATGTTTGGCTGTTGTGAGCCACCCCTAAGTGGCATTTAGGGTTAGTACAGTCGCGAAGGAGGGCGGGGGGGGGGGGGTGCGTTCGGTTTGGTGTTTATCACGACGAGCAACACAAGGGGGCTGTTTGGTTTAAGGGATAACACCAAGTAGGGGTGTTTGGTTTGGCAGAATCGCACAAGGGGTGCGTTTGGTTGGCTGCCCAACACCGAAAGGATGCGTTTGGTTGTGCAGAAACTCCATAAAGGAGTGTTTGGGTGTGAAGGAGGAAACCACCCAAAAGGGTGTTTGGTTTGGGATAGCTGGAAACACCAAACTGGGGGAAACACCCAAAAGGGGTGTTTGGGATAGCAGGAAACCCCAAACAGGGGTGTTTGGGACAGCAGGCGCGATGGGGACGTTTGGTTTGGCAGTTAACACCATAAAGGTGTGTTTTGTTTGCTAAATAACACCCAAAGGGTGTGTTTGGATTGGCAGGAAATGCGAACATGGGTGTTTGGGACAGCAGGGGTGTTTGGTTCGCGGGTCAGCACCACAGCGGGTGCGTTTGGTTTTGGCAGCAGCACCGAGTGGGTGCGTTTGGTTTGTGGTAAACACCAACACAAGGGTGTTTGGTTGTGGTTTTGAAAGCCCACATAGGGCGTGTTTCGTTCATCGCTTAAAAGGGGGTTTGACTTTATTTATTTCATTTAGTACTTAAATGTTGTCTAGATAAATATTGAAACACGAATGCATTTTGCAACCTAGATTTGTTGATTGAAAAGTGAAAAACGTTTAGTTTTGTAATAAAATGGGAAACGTCACATAACGAGAAGGTCATGGCGAAATTTCTAAAAATATTTTTAGATACAACTCTTATCGTCTTTGAAGGACGGTAAATGGGCTAAGTTATAATTTAAAGATGTTTTAAATTATAATTTCATAATAACTCGACACCAAACAAAATATTAATTTATAAAATGTTGTTTTATAAATCCTAGCTAGAAAATAAAGTCATACCTTTGGTACGGACTTTAGAAACACCGTTTACTTAATTGGTAACTTTAAAACGTACGATTTCGTTTATGCAAGAACTCTTATTTATTTAATAAATTGGCGATCTCCGAAAACGTGTCAAACCATTTGGTTTAATTATTTACTCACGCTTATTATATAATACTTGCAAGGTATACTAAACTTCAAATTAATCTTTTGATTTTCTGGTCGTTATTATATAATTCACCATATGAATTATATAATTGTTCATTTTTCAAGGTAATATATATGGAATATATTACATACTTTGTTATATAATCCACCATATGAATTATATACTTTTGAGTTATTTTACCAAACCAACCACCAAACCAAACTGCCACTCGGAACCTAAATCTTTTATCAACGGGTCGCGTTGATGTAATCATCCATTGGGTAACTAAATTCATTATCCTAAACTAGTGGGATTTAACCGTTAAGATAAACGGCAACTTCTCGGATCAAGCCGTTTCGTCTTCCGTTGTGTTGTGCATATTAGATGCCTATCTGTCAATCGTTCTGCAACATCAAGGTGAGTTCATAGCCCCACGTTTTACTGGCTTTTACATATATTTTTGGGGTGAGAACATGCTTGTTTACAAATGCATTTACATGGTTGTTTACCTGTTTGGTTTAAATACTTATTTATATATCTCGCGAGGAGATACAATACTTGGTTTAGTTTTTGAACGTAAGGGCATACTATACTTTTATGATTATGGATTAGCTTAGGTTGCATGAACTGTAAATCACTTGGAGGGTGAGCGCGAATGTTATAAGATAGATCTATTTGGGATTGACAATCCCCGTTCGGGTGACTAGCATATCACTAGGAACGAACGTTATACCAGTTGCAGGAATTACGATTGATTGGCGCCTGCGGGGGGGGGTGGGGGGCAAACAAAATCACATATACCATATTATTGCCAGGGTGTCTGGAGGTGGACACTCAGGTAACGGTGGGGGACGGGGTGGGGGGAACATATTCTTTTATTATTGCCCGGGTTTATGTCCTTGGAGGGGATACAGGGGTTAACGGTGGGGGCGGGAACATTTCTTTTACTACTGCGGGGTGTTCTTGGAGGGCAACACCACATGATGGGTACATTATTTTTTTTATTAATGCCGGGTGTTCTTGGAGGGAACACTACGATGGGTACCACTTTAGTGTGCCTTGAATAAAAGTGGCCATACATACAAGTCTAGTCACAGTTCATGAAATTAGGAGTAATGGTAATCATGGTTTTATACACCACTTGATTAAAGTGCATACCATACTTTGGATATGTGTGATCCAATCCTTTGATACTTACATTTGGGGACTATTTTGGGAGATAGAAATGGTATTGCATATTTTACACGCTAATTGATTTCTAAAAAATCATGCGTACATTTTGGAATGACTGTTTAAGGATTTACATGGTCAACCAAATCATTTTATGATATGCTAGGGAGACAGTAGTCACTAAACGTTTTTATATGACACTGTAATGATATCAGTGGGACAGATACATTATGGAAACTAACTGTTGATATTTTCAGAAATCCTTATGAACTACCAACTTTATTAATGTTGACACTTTTTAAGCATGTTTTTCTCAGCGTGAATTGTTCCTGGATTATTTGATGTGCATCTGGAGTCTTTACCCATTCAAGTTTTTCATGGTGATGCAATTATGGAGACTATTTTTTGGATTTCAGGCAATCAACGAGATTGTTTTACAAACGACACATTTAAGAGGTCGTTCTCTTGTATCTAGCGCTGTGTATTATGAAGTAGCACCCAGTGGTATTCCGCTGTCCTTTGCGTTTGTCATATTTTGGGGGTGTGTTCAAATTGTTTCATGGTAAGTGATTGGACTTTTTATTTACTTATTTTTTTGTCGTAACCTTAGGTGATGTGGGTGGGTTTATTTCTATTTTTTTTTGAAATTTTGGTTTATAGTTTTTGCAATTAAAGTTGAAATTGTTCAATGGGTTTTGGTCAGAATGATGAGTAGAACACCTAATTGTGTTTGACATATAATAATATTTAACCAATATGCAGCTTGTGGTGTTAGGGTTTCTGATCTATCATACTTATAAGGTGGTTGCATGTTGTATTTTGTAGTCATTTATAGAGATATTCTGGATACAGTTGTTGCATGTTGTAATCTTGGATTTTTTGTAGATATAATTAATCTATTATACAACAGCAAAGCAAATGATAACGTTTAATACTTGGTTAGCTGTGATGATTCGGTCACCCTGATGAGTTGTATTTTTGGCATGACAAAAACCGTATGGCATAAACTACAACTGTTTTTTGCAATCAATATGATATCCGGTTGAGTCGTAATTTTGACATGACAAATAGCTAAGCAAACGATAACGTTTAATATTTGCTTGGCTGTGATGATCCGGTCACCCGGGTGAGTCGTATTGTTGGCATGGCATAAAATACAACTTTTTTGCAGCCAATATGATGTATGGTTGAGTCGTAATTTTGGGGTGGCAAAAAACGGTTCATACAAAATGCAAACGTATTTTGCAGCAACTATAATATCTAACCCAAGAGACAAATAGCTTTACAACTTGGAACCAAAAGCAACTGTCGTCGTTTAAATCCAAAACGCTTCAGTCTCTCTGGGCTTGTGAAAACGATGTTATTTAAGGTTTGCGTTGGACTATTTACGACTTAATCATACTGGCAGATTACAATGAACGGTTGAGAGATATCAGTGGATGTAGGGATATGCCAACACGGGAATCGTATATGTAAACCATGTATGCGCTTTTGACATATGGGCTTTATATTTTATGCCTATAATATATTGTATCTTATAATTATGAAGTGTAAAGGATGACCTATATGAAATGTAGTCGTTTAAGAATGACACATTTCCTATGAAAGTGTGTTTAGGTTAAATGTCGTCGTTTGATTTATCTTTTGTTTTGGCATGGCAAAAACAATATTTTGGCATGGCAAAAACAATATGGCATAAAGTGTAGCCATCTTTTGCAACCAATATGCTATTTGAGCCAAGGCCCAAATGGTTTTATAACTTGGGAATTTCTTGGTTTAAAGTGTAAATCAAGGTCTTAAACGTTGTCGTTTGCTTCACTATTGTAATTTTCTAGCCTGAAAAGGAGGACTATCATATGTTTGAATTTATGATATATTGTGGTGATGTGTAGACCTGAAGTGAATTCAGCTTTCTTTGCTATGATGATTCGGTCACTTGATGAGTCGTAATTTTGGTGTGACAAGAATCGGATGGCAAAAAGTGCTACCATGTTTTGCAGTCATTGCGATTTCTGAGCCAACGCACATATAATTTTATGCTTTTTTGCTACCATCAGCCTAAGTAATTGTTATAACTAGATTGCTATCAAGTTTTTTTGAAAGCAATTGGTTATTAAGTTGAATTTTTAACAATTTTTGTTAATTCAGGGTTGATAGGAATTGTACAGGTCGAAGACTTTCAAAGTAAAGTCGAGTTTTGCTGGAAAAAAAACTATATTGGCTATATGATCCGTTATTGCACATTTTAAATGTTGTTTATTCTTTTGCATATTTCAGACCTCTTAGCTATAAATACTGCGTTATTCTTTTGCAGATTTCAGACCTCTTAGCACAGATTTTTCAGATCTCTTTCTTTTACTAAAATCTTCCTTCTCTCTCTATAATTCCTGATCACTAACATAGTTTAATCTTGTTTCAAGTGATCCAATCTCATCTTCTTCTTCTTCCTCCCTCTATCATGTGCAAGAGAAGAACACTCGTATTCGCCAAAAAACGATGTGTTATAGTGTTAGGATTATGAAAATCCAAGTAAAAGACTCGGTCACCCCGTGTAATATCTAGCATAGGTTAGCTCGTAGCCTTAATAGTAATAGTTTACTTAGGGGCACAAAACTCATGTATATATACCCCTTTCCAGCCATGGGAAGGGGTTGGTTGTTCATTTGATATTACACACACTTAAGGTGTTTTCTCTCACTAGAAATCTCACTTTCTCTCTCTACAATATAAGGCCCAACCCCTAATCCTTACCTTGTGTTATGATATCCAATATACTACATATAGATTAGTAATTTCTTCTATCTTCTTCTAGATCTAAATATCTATTGTTTGATCTTGTGTGATTGTGTAAATCCGAATAGTGTATAAATCCAGAAGTGATGATTGAGTGTCGGTTAATATTTTAGTCATTAAAATACACTAGTGAAGTTGTAGATTGGTTCTAGCTAAGATTAGGACTCGACATTTAGCTTAGTGTCGGAAAACAACGTAAGCGACTTGTAAACGGTTTTCTCCGCCTGAAGGGAGCTTGTTGACATAGTAAAATCTCGAGTCGGATACTCGAAGAGTGGAGTAGGGCGAAGAAGTGCTTCGTAGCCGAACCACTATAATTCTCGGTGTGGTTTAATCGTTCTATCTCTTATCTTTTATTTACATTTCCTATTTATTGTTTAGATTGTAATTGAAATGTAAGTAGATTAGATATATTAGTTGTTCATATTGTTGGTTGATATCACATATACTCGAATCAAACGATTTTATAAACAAAGTTTTTAAAACGCCAATTAATCAGTAAACTATTAAACCCTCCCCCTCTAGTTTACACACGTGAATCAAACATTTTTTACAAAAACAAACATACCCTAAGTTACTTTTTCAAATAATATGAACAAAAAAAAGTTCATCTTTTTGTATTGTGGCTTTCAGTTGATGATCCAACACGTTGGATTAGATTGATCCCGATCAAACTTAACATTCATTCATGGTGAGTTGCTATTGATCGACTACCCACATGGTGCAATCTTGATAGTCGTTGTATTGATCTCGACTCAATGCGATGCCTTGTTTGTGATGATGCACTTGAAACTTCACCGCATCTTTTTGTCGAACGTGGTTTTGCTAAATCGATTTATGAATGAGTCTTTAAATGGTGAGGCTTTGATGATTATTTGAAGTCCTTAGGCTAATCTTATTTCATGGGCTGACTCGACCAACCTTCCTTGCAGCACAAACACCTGTTTTGGCTCGGTGATTACGTTGGGGTCAATCTGGAGATTTCGTAAGCGGACTTGTTTTGACTCAAAGCCCTCGAGAAAACACACAATTGAAACGACATTTTAACCCATTCACACACTTGGATTTCTAGTAGGAATATGATAATCTGGTTTGGTTGGATTGGATTTGATTGTCAATAGTAAATCCACTTTTTATTTTTAGCTTCTTGTTAGTCTTAATACAAAATCGCGGTTAAAAATAATGAAAAGTATAGTAGTCATGTAATCTTAAAACTAATATTTCATATTTTAAATAAACAATACAGAATATTATGGACTTGTTATGGTTAAGATTTTTTTTTAATTTCTTCTCTTACAAAGCTATTGGCTAAGTTCACATTGATAGTTGAGAGAGTTAGATTCATAAAAATAATTAAAAGAAGAGTGATGAGAGGTAACTAAAACAACACATTTCAGATGCACACATAAAAATGAATTATTTTCCTTCAAATTTTCTCTCCTCATTTGAAATATGTGATTAGAATTAGTTCTCATCGTTCTCATTTTAATTATTCTTTTCACCGGATACTTGATAAAAGAAATACATCTATTATATTATAAACTTAGGTCCTCTAATTTAATTGTCATTATTGTTGATACAATGTACAAGTTGCGCAGCGTGTTGTGCAGGAAGGTGATGCGTACTCCCATTAATTGTCATTAGTGTTGATA
>BQNB010121027.1:0-15772 GCA_026074375.1 Tanacetum coccineum
TCTTCAACATTTTGAGAAAAATCAATCTCACCTCCCTCTTGGTCATCATTAAGCTCATTAAAATTATCAATCACGGGAGCATCTGGCTCAAAATGTAAGCAAATCTCAACATCCGGTGGTTCCGGAGGAGGACGAGGAAATGACAGATCGAAATGAAATGATTCAAACTCCGGAAGTTCCAAAAGAAAGTCATTTGAATTATCAGAAATAACAACGCTAGTCAACCCTCCATGATCGGGCTCAACCTCAAAAAGAAACGAATCATACTCGGGAAGAGAGTTATTAGCATGAGTAGTGGTACTGCCACTTCTCGTCTCTTCCGTATCATTGCTAAAAGACTCGAATTTGGGTAAAGAATTATCCAAATGAGAAAGAGAAGTATCGGACTCCTCAAAGAACGAATCACTATCCGTGACGGTGATAGGAAATGGAGAAGGAGACTCGAGCATACGATCCGGAGTAGGATTATCTTTCAAAAATACGATATTAGAAATAAGACGATTGATATTTAATAATTTCTCTCGAAGAATAACGTCTTGGATTTGAAAAATATCTTCTAAATCAAACTCTTTCTCTTCTTGGTCGACATCATTTACCTCCTTGTACTCGACGTCCTCAAAATCATCGTTATCACTTGAAGTATCATCATCGTTGGAATTGGATAAAATCTTAGAATGATCGCTCAAAGCATCAAAAGTGGAAGGATCTTCACAAACGGGTACATCACACGTATCGTCGGAAATACCCTCGAACTCACTTGGGATTAGGACAAGGTTCTTAACACTAGGAATAGTGTCAAGATGCTCGTCCCCCATACTTAGAGAGTTATCGGGCTCCTTGATCGGTAAATCGGGAGTAATTGTAGAAGAAAATTTCTTGAGATATTCTTGAGTTTGAATAGAATACTCATCGTCGTTATCACAAATAGATTGAATACGTCGTGTAACAGCAAGAGACTTTTCTTCCATTAAAATGCGCTCCTTTTTTCGTATCTCGATGCCTAAACCGTTATAATCTTGCAAGAGTTGTTCAATCTTAATCTTACAATCTCTTTCATATTCATCATCAATCTTCTCACCTCGAAATCTTTTATAGCTTAAATAATTCGATATATCCTTAATCTCGTCATTGACCATTAGCTGCTCACGCCTCATTTCCTCGATACTCATATTCTCCTTTTTCATTCTTCGATCTTGTTTTATTTCTTCAAGCTCTTCTTGTATTTTACGGAGGGCTTGTAGAATTCCTTGATGATCGACGGAGTCCTGTGGGGGAGTAAAACTTTGAGCTGACATCTCCTTCTTCTCTTGTTGACTTCCTTTAAGAATTTGCAAATCATCCATAAGTTTAAGAAGCAATTCTTGCATTATTTCAGTTGATTTGATCTTCTTCCTTAGTTTTGCATTAATTCTTAAGAAATTTTCATCAATCGAAACTAGCAATCAGAGCCATGCAACTTCGTCATGTAGGATTGGTATGATGATCATACTCCTTTAAAAAGGCTTGTATAGCTTCCATTAAGTCATTTTGAGATTGTAAAATTTCTTTACTATGTTTCTGCCTTGAGGAGGATAATTAACGGGAAAGTAACGGGGTTGAAATTGGTTCTAAAACCGAAAGATTAAATTATTGGAAATCTTGGTTCTTCGGTTGACACTGAAAAAGTCGCACTGTGGAACCTGCAGAGTTCGACAACAAAGACATTGTTGTGGAAAACTCGGTGAAGTTTGTGGAAAATAATCAAAGTTTTGATTGGAACACTGGTTGTGATTGTAAACAAACGGAACTTGGGGTAAACAATCGTAACCAAAATGAGCACCGTTTCCACATAACTCACAAATATTTGTCTCGTACTGGGGTTGTGGAGGGTGATTTGCAAAATTTGGAGATTCGTTAGAAGAGTACGGAGTTGAAAAATTGATTTGTGTTCCATTTCCAACAGTACAATGAAAACAAACTCCATCATCTTCATTACAACCACATTGTTGGCATGTACCCAAAAGACATTGTTGTTGCAAACTTTGCAAATTTTGTAAGATCTCATTAAGGTTTTGATTGTAGCATGGTTCCGGATTATAGATAATCAGAATTTGTGGTGGACAATTATAACCATAATGAGCACCTTTCCCACAAGACTTACAAGTACATCGTTGACAAAATATATCGTCTAACGAATCCCCACACTCGTAACAATAATTATGGTTAATTTGTAGAGGACTTTGCGAGGAATTTACACTGGGGTCCTGTTTGACAACGAATGGCTCTTGAGGTGCACTAACAATGTTAGTGTTGTCATTGGATGACTCAGAAATGTTTAGAATTTCGTTTTCATCATGAATTGTATACCATCCTTCATTCAAACACTTTCGTACAAAAGCACAAGGTTGACAATATAGACCATCAACTGGGTCTCCACAAGTTGTACAATTATGAGGGGGTTTAGGAACAAGAATCTTGTCTTCAAGACCCCCTTTTGAACAACAAAAGTCTGCAGTGTACAAAGCTCCACAAGACGAGCATTCTTTAATCGAGAATAGGGGGTTCAAACGATAATCGAGTGACGCCATAAGAATTAAACAATATAGAGGGTTAAGAAAAGAATTAAATGGATAAGAAGATTATTTTTGGTTTTTTTTAAACAACATATTTTATTAAAGGATAAAACGAGATCGAATAACTTAAACCTAATAATCAACAAGCTTCACGGTAGCTCTCTAAAAGTGTTTAACTTTCAAAGGTAAGCCGTATATCGCAAGTGACACAAAAGGCAAGTTTTTAAATCTTTTATTCGAGTTGGGAACTTATTGATGGATAATACCTCAGTTGAAGGTATTATTTTTTGGTGTTCTTTTACCAACTTTGTTTATTTTATTATTATTTTTTTTATGGACAATTTTTTTATATTTTTGATTTTTTTTTGTTTTTTTATATGATAATTATACTAATAAAAGAAAAGAAAAATATTTTTACTTTTTGTTATTTTTATTTTTTTATTTTATTTTTTTTAAAAAACGTAACTTTCGAAAACGAAAGGTTCTTCAAATCACGATCGACAAACTTCAAACGAAAGAATCTTAATCACATATCCCGGCAACGGCAGCCAAAAATGTGATTCGTTGAAAAATCAACACACATTAATAATAAAATATAATATCGAAAGAATAATTACCATACTACCCTTTAGGACAAATGTAGAAAAGAAAAAATCTTATTATATATATATATTTATATATTTATATATATATATATATATATATTATATACTATATATTATATTTATATATAAATTATATTAACATTTTTAACCGGGAAGTATGATTCACGGGTGTTTCACCACTATTTATGATATGAGACCACGTTTGTTGTTCGGACAATAATTTGAATTGGAAACAAAGATTGATTTGATTATCTATTTCTACGAATTAAAAACAATTAAAATAATCAAATGATAACAATTAAGCATGAAAACAAATAACGGGAAATCAAACTTTAACTAAAAAAGCAAAACGGGAACCCTAAATGGTAATTAAAAACCCTAAAGTTCCAAAATTAAACTTAAATTGAATTTTTCTTTTTAAATAGACTCTAATTGACTAAAAAGTAAGTTTAAAGAAAACTAGAACAAAAACGGAGTTGAAATGAGCTAAAAAAACACGAAAAATGTAAACGGGAACGAATCCCATTCTTTAAAAAATGAAATTTTGCAAATTAAACCCTATGAAAGCAAAACTAATTTTCCTAGAAACTTTACGATAAAAGAAAATTTTCTAAAAAAGAATTATATTTTTTGATTATTTTTTTATTTTTTATGATTTTTTAAAGTTTTTAATAAAAATAAATGTTTAAAAATACTAAACTAATTATAAAAATTCTAAAAAAAAATACAAAAAATAGCTTGAACTAAAAGAGACCTAAGAAAAATAAGCTTGATTACACAGCTTAGCGAATAAGCTGTGTAAAAAGCTATAACAGCTTATTAACTAAATAGGCCAAAACGTATATAAATAATAGATTTTGTAAATCTATAACGAAAAAGACCCCAGGGCACGATGGTTAGTGAGGTGTGTGGTTGTGTTGTTATAAAGGTTGAGGGTGTTGAGGTCAGGGGTTCGAGCCTTGCTCACCCCCAATTTCCACGTTCCCTTTTTTTTGAAAACTTATAAAAGCAAAGTTTTAGAAAAGCTAAAAATAAGCACTTTTAATAAAAGAAACTTTTTATGAAAAGCACTAAATAAGCTGTAAAACAGCTTAAAAGACAGAAAAATGTAAAACTTTCTTTTTTAGCTTTTATATAGAACTTAAGAACTTGAAATCATGAAATAAGCTAAAACTAAGACTTAATAAGCTACTCTTACACTAAACCTAACCTAATAAGCTAACCTAACTTAGAAACAAGCATAGAATCAAAACAATAAGCTGAAAATCACAATAAGCTCTATAAAAACTTAAATTCAAACAGACCTTAAGCTACTTTTGAGCTTTAGATTAAGCTAGCAAATAAGCTCTACAAGAAATAAAGCTTATATATTTTGAAAGATTGACTCAAATGCTTAATGAAAATGCTTTTTAAAACTGTTTTGAATTATGAGAGCTTAATGAAAAAGCACTTTGAAAACAGTCAAAATACTCAACAGTTACTGAGTTTGTTTTTGAGTTTTGAAAAGACAAAAAGCACAATTGCAGCTTAAAAACAGATTATCAAAAGAGCTTATTTTGAAAGAGTAAGCGAATACTAATGATTAATGACCCTAGACCTACTTGTGCTATGAAAATCGAATCCTAAAAACTATAATTACAATCTGAAATTTAAGCTAGAAAATGGACTCTTTGTTGTTTTTATTATCTGATGCAGTTGGCATGCATATGACCAAAAACTTAAAACCTAAAAATGCAGACCTTAAGAACTAAATGCAACACTGATAAAACACCTAAATCAACTCAAATAATTAAACTAGATTAGCTAAATTCTACCTGAGCTTAAAATGAAACTAGAATTGGCCAGAATTATCACAGATTTAAAAATTAGCAATAAGAAAAACTTATGAAAAAACCTTAATTATACCTAATCAAACTTATAAAACCTGCACTTATAAACTAGTTTTGGAAAATTCAAATGATAAATAAATGGTCAATGGACCACACAATCGTATTAACTTTGTAGTTAATAATTGCTTGTCCCAAACACCCCTTTATTGCACTTAAATCCATTTCTAGCTTATGAATGTAAGATTTAATGAGTAAAGTTTTAATACCAGATGACTCACAACTTTTAACAACCTTATTAAGCATTCATCAATAAGAAATTAAGCCAGAATCTATAAGCTACTAACTATGCTAATTATTTTTGGATTTTTAATGATTTATTAGACAAAAAATGAAAAAACTAAGATTCTACATCTATATGAAGTGAAAACAGTTGATCAAATCATGTTTATAATAAGCATAATAGACAGCATTTAGAAACAAATAAGCAAGAGATAAGCTAAAATAAGCAAATGCAACTATTTAAGCTAATATCTTGAAATTAAGAGAACTTACATAAGCCTTAGCTAAACAAAGGCAATAAAAGGCTCAAAGAGCATTCAACAGCTCTAGCTTATCCAAAGATAAGCTAGTAAAAGTCCAATAAGCTCTTCCATTGTAAGCTTATCATCCAAAATATCATATCCAAACTAGCAAAGGGTTTTTAAATGATTTTAAGATTTTAAAGCTCGATTTAGATGGCTTAATTTGAGCTCAATTGAGCTCAATTTGAGCTTAGCAGGACTCAAAGAGTTAATAAGTGCTTTTGAGTACTTATCAAACAGTAACATGAGTATGGAGAGATTTGATGAAGCTTATTTATTAAAACAGATTGTGTAAATGTAAGAGATGAAATAGAAAGCTGAGTACAATTCATAAATGGACAGATTACAATAAGCTGAAAAAGAAAAATTACATTTAAACTAAAAAATTACATAAGCTATTTTAAAGACTAAAAAATGCAAGAAAGAAAGATCCATGTGTGTATGAGGGACTGCTTGTATTTATAGTGCTGAAAGGATGCTTCTAGGTCCAAAATTTGTTATACGTTCCAATTAATCATGTCCCTTGAATCTTTGCTCATCATTGGATCATTTTGTGCCGTATTGGATTAAATAAATGATCAGCGGATTGCCAATGTGGCATTCCGTGTGTCAGACCTCGTGTGCTTCTTTTGTGAGCATTTTAGTGCAAATCCCACTTGATTGGTGTGTTTTCTCATTTACCCGCATGTCAGACCTTTTAGGATTCCACCAATGGGAGGCTCTTAATGATGTATAACTCTGCCACCTTGTACCTTGGTACTTAAATCATAGAGCCACGTTCTCAATTTCAATTTACCCTATGATTTTGACTTGGGTAAATCGATAAGAACGATGATGAATAGTAACATAGGTTCGCGCCCTTTTTAACCTTTATTTATTATTGTTTGGCATATTTGACCGAAACAATTGGAGGGTTGACTTGGGCCCGGGTGTAAAAGGGATAGGGTTTGGGCCGGGTGTTTTGGGCCAAGGGATTTATAAGGGTAAACAGTTTGTGGATTTGGTTTTTATAAATGGACTTTTAACGGGAACCCCGTTTACCCCCAGGGGGGGTATTTATTAATAAAAAGACTAACGGTGTTAGGGTTTTTGGGTTATTTTTTCAATTTGGTTTAACTTTAAGGGTATTTGTGGGATTTTGTCTTCCTGTGGTTGACTAATGTTGACCAAGGGTTGACTTTGATTGACCTTTATAGCATTCTCCAGGCTCTTGTACACTCTATCCGTTCCCGTATTCGTGTTTGTCTGGTTTTGACCGTTTTCTTGTGATATTTGCATTATCCATACCTACACAATCATAAAGACAAAACAAGCAATATACAAGTATTTTAAGCACAATTTTGTCTTTTATGGGTCATTTTTGATATAAAACGGATATGTGTTTTCACACATATCAAAATTCCCCAAACTAAGCGATTGCGTGTCCTCACGCAATATTATATGCTTTAAACCAGAAATTCCTCAAAACTTTCCCATACTAAATATTTGAAAGTAGAAAAGGAATTCGTGGAGAAAGTTAAGAATTTCACAAGATTTAAAAACAAACATTTTTCCATTTTTTTTAATTAACTAGAATATTTCGACTTCCGTTATTTCCATAACTATTAGGGATCATAGAACAAGATGCATTTCGTTCCGAGAATGCCCCAAATAGGATAAATTCATCGTCCCTGACTTTTCCGTTATCCAACCAAGCTTAAAACGAAATCACTGCAAATATCACTGAAAAATGATAACACTACTTAAATTTGCAAACTTGTGAACTTTTTACTCCTGACATTTATTATATCTTAAGTGTGTGTGACTTTTTTTGAATTTTCAACCATGATCAACGTTTTAAAAATACTATGCTTCACGTTACACCATAAGAATAATGAGTTTGAAGGCGAGATCATCCCATGTAGCGACTTTCGTCTCGGCACATCCCAACCTTGCGGCTAAGTGACTAGGCTTTTGATACCCCACAGAGACTAGTATCAGGACTCACGGACCTTAGGTTTCAAAAACTCTCAGGTTTCCCGAATATTCATAGCTTATAAAATAGAATAGTCAAAGTTTGAAAGCATATTTGAATTTAACAAAAAGAAATCTATTTATTAATTTAAACTTAATATTAAACATAACATTTATGCAATTGTAACCCTCGACCTTTTAGAAGGTTGCAACATCGGTTGTGAGCCGGCAAGATGCAGCAAACTTTTATCAGTCTCGGATTTTTATTCTTACTATGGGCTTTCTTTAGAAGACTACCACATCGGTTGTGAGCCGGCAAGAGGTAGTAAACTTTTATCAGCCCACAGCTTTTATTATTATTTAAATCAACAATTTTTTATGTAGAGAAGACTTCTTTTTGAAAAATTCAAGTATAAATTTGAACTAAGACATCGGTTGTGAGCCGGCAAGAGGTAGTAAACTTTTATCAGCCCACAGCTTTTATTATTATTTAAATCAACAATTTTTTATGTAGAGAAGACTTCTTTTTGAAAAATTCAACAATTTTTTTTATTTTTCATCATTTTTTTATATAGAGAAGACTTCTTTTTGAAAAATTCAAGTATAAATTTGAACTAAGACTAATTTTTTTGCTATATATTACATAAAAAATTGTTGATTTAAGTTTAATCTCCAGAAATAGCATGTATATTATTCCGGTTAGGAGCTTATGGGAGAAAAAGCAACAAATTACATACATGAGCTCTTAAGATTTCCAACTAATCCTTGTTTAGCATCCCACTCATACTTAACTCTATCATTTTTCGTTCCTCGCGGATTTTCGCGAACGCTTAGCCTAAAAGTTAAATAAAACAAGCTTAGAGCTAAAACACGCTCGATCGAGTCAAAACTTATTCTTATTCTCCTAGAAGGAAAGTTACTTAAAATTGTGACAAATAACACATATTTATTTCTGAAAAATTTTAAATTTTTCATATTTTTGAATTATTGTGGTTGGAAAAACGGACGGGGTAAGTGAGTATCAAAGAGCAAAAGTATGCAAGTTCATTCGAAGATATACTACCCCCCTTACTAAAATTACAACATTGTCCTCATATGTATTTCCTAGCCTAAGACTTAAACACCCCATACTAGACCTCAAAAAAGGTCGAATGCATAAATCTAGCCTGAAGAATAGTATCACAACAATCTTAAGCCGTTTATCAAGTGTGCTAAATGATAATATGTTATGTCGTTAATAAATCTTTAGTATATCTGTTTCCACCATACTATGGCAAGCAAAGACTAGGAAGCTCGAGTGGACCGAGACAAAACACCGAACACGAGAGTCTTCAGAAAATTATAGGTCAATCCTGCAAACAATCTCAAGTACAAACACAACAAGAATCGAAAGAGTACAAGCCTCCTCACATCACAAGAAAATAAAAGGATAAGCATGGGGTGCCTCCCACGAAGTGCTTTGTTTTTGGTAACCGAGTCACATAACTTGACTCGATCCCCGAATTCATTCGTCCTTGGAGAGAGTAAATGGAAGAGAAAAAAACTCTCAATGTAGGTTGCATTAATTATAGATAAAATTAAAAGATCATGAAAGTTCTTCCTGATGAGAGGCCACCGGCTCTAAGTGGAGATGCCAGGGTCAAAAATGGTGTCTTCACTCCTGGTGGAGAGAAGTAAAGGAGAATCCGCAGGGTAGGTGAGAAACGGGAGAAAAGTCCAAATGACAAATGTGAAGGAATTGTCATTTTCAACATCAATTTCATCTCCATATGGGTCAAAACATTCATCTTCATTAAGCTCATCAAAATTGTTTATCACGGGTGCATCGGTCTCAACAATTAAGCTAGTCTCAACATCCGGTGGTTCTGGAGGAGGACGAGGAAATGACGGATCATCATAAAGACCAAAGTGAAATGATTCAAACTTGGGAAGTTCCAAAAGAGGGTCATTTGAATTATCAGAAATAACAATGCTAATCAACCCTCCCTGATCAGGCTCAACCTCAAAAAGAAATGAATCATACTCGGGAAGAGAGTTATTAGCCTTGAGTAGTGGTACTGCCACTTCTAGTACTCTTCCGTTTATATGATCGCTAAAAGTCTCGAATTTGGGTAAAGAATTATCCAAATGAGAAAAAGAAGTATCGGACTCCTCAAAGAACGAATCACTATCCGTGACGGGGATAGGAAATGAAAAGGGAGACTTAAACACATGATCAGGAGTAGGGTTGTCTTTCAAAGATTCGATATTAGTAATAAGACGACTGATATTCACTAATTTCTCTCAAAGAATAACGTCTTGGATTTGAAAAATATCTTCTAAGTTAAACTCTTTCTCTTCTTGATCTTCATTCACCTCCTCTAAACTATCGTACTCCAAATTGAGAGGTGATGCTTCAACGTATTCGATATTCTCATAAGAATCGTCATCACTAGAATCTAAGATACTTGTACATGAAAAGAATGAATTGGCTTGGGGTGAAAAATATGAGTTTCAAAACTATAAGCTTAAATGCAGAGAAATAAAAATTAACAAACTTAACCTGGAATTAGAGAAAGCTGTTAAGGAAAAAGATTTGTTTAAATTAAAGATAAAAAAATGGGAAGAATCATCCAAGAATCTTGATAAATTACTCAATAGTCAAATGAGTGCTAGAGATAAAACTAGTTTAGGATATGACACACAATTGAATGAAATGAGTAACAATTCTGAAACTGATAGTGAGATTAGTTTGAGTGTTTTTTATGTCAGATCTAGTGATGAAGAGTCCACACCAGCTAATGATAGGTTTTCCAAAGCAGATGGGTTTCATGCTGTTCCCCCTCCTATAACAGGGAACTTCTTAACCCCAAGAGCTGACATATCATTTGCAGGTTTAGATGAATATGCCATTAGGAAGAAGATAATTGAGTCAAAAACAACTGATCTTAATACTAAAACAAGTAAGACTATAGGTAAAACAAATGAAGCAAATACTCAAAAATCTAAGACAGTCTATGAATCAGTTAACAGAGATAAAGTTATCATTGAGGATTGGAACTCAGATGATGAGGATGATGTGTCTGAAGTGCAAACAGTTAGTCCTGTTAAGACTAATGAGACTCAAACAGTTAAAACTAGAGTTGATAAAATTGATCAAACTTCTCAGAAATAAGGAATTGGTTTTAAGAAAATAAAAGCTTGCTTTGTTTGTAAAAGTACTAACCATTTGATCAAAGATTGTAATTTTCATGACAAACAGAGTCAAGAACCTAAGCTGAAAACTGTGGTCAATACTGGTCCAAGGGTGGACAAACCAGTATGGGATAATACTAAAAGGGTTAATCATCAAAAAATTTCAAAATACCCTCATTTAAGAAAGACTTTTGTCCCATCAGGAGTTCTAACAAGAACAGGTTTGATTACTCCTGTTAAGCAAAATGAGAAAAGAGCAGTTCACAAAGTTAGTACTGCTAGGCCAGTTAGTACTGCTAGGCCTGTTAGTACTGTTAGACCATTTGCTCCAAAAATAGCACAAACTAGTGGTGCTATTAGACCAATTTACCCAAGAATGGACAATGTAAGACCAAGAGGCTCATATTCACCTATCAAGAGGTCTTACTACACAAAACCAGCTTTTAGACCCAAAGACTTAAAACAAGATGTTAAAACTTTTGGGGTTCAAAATATGACTACTGCTGGGACAAGAGCAGTAGTTAATACTGGTAAGGGTAAGATGGATACTGACCTTAAAAAGTCAAGGTGGGTTTGGAGGCCTAAGGGAAATTACTTGGATCATGTGTCCAAAGACAGTGGATCATTCATGCTCAAGAAGGTTTTGGTGATTTAGAAAAAGAAGGTACGACTGTGATTATAATGAAAACTAGGGTTTTTCATTAAACCCTAATATGGTCAAAAAGTTTTGGATCGATGGTTCATGGATGGTAGCAGACGCGACAAGAAAAGAAGCAGCAGTTGATTATCTGATGTGGGAATCACTGATACAACTTTTTAGGCTTCCTGCAAACAACAAACGACTATGGTCTTAACACGGTTTGCATTCACTCATCATCATTGTTATTAGTATTGTTGCGTAGTGTACGATGTGGATGGTTGTTTTTGTACAATGTTTGGTGAGGTTTTCAACAAGAAGAACTGAAAATGTATTAGAAGAAGTGACAACAGCTGATGAATCAGACGTGTATTATGCATTTTAGAAGAAGGTTAGCTGCTGTTGGGCTTAATGTATATATAGTATTGTTCATTATTATTGTTCTTTATTGGGCTCAAAAGAACATTTGTGCTGCTTTCTTCATGAATACAAATAGGAAAACAGTTATTGTGTTCGTATTAACAGAATGTCGTGGTTATTATAGCATGGGTATGCATGCTTAATATGAAGTATTAGTGCCAAACAGAAGTAACTCACGATTTAATGCTATTAATTTACATGATGTTAATATGGAAGATATACATGTATATATTTGGAAGATATATGTTTTTGTAGTATGGTCCTCGAATTAAGTGTAACGACCCACTCCGGAAAGGAGGCCGAAACGTCATAATCATGGTGTCATATCAAAGCGTAATAAAGGCATAAAGTCATAAATGATAACATAGGACAAGGTGGAAAGCCGGAATTCAACCTCGGCTCCCAATTATGCAGATAATCATGAATAACGTAAAAGAAGGTCTAATGGAGAACATGTGTCAAGATTAGTCTAGCACATCAAAATGTCTGCGATATAAAGGAAAGGAAGCTAAATAGGTCACTTTCACTAAGCAACATCTCTCTTGCCAATCTCCTCTCTAGAACTGCGTAATAAGAAAGAGAAAGAAATTACGGCAGAGCATAAGCTCAGTGACGGATATAATAAAATGTAATTAATAAGTATGAATCTGGTAGTAATATAGAGCAGGGGGATCAAAAGTGTCATGAGGAAAACCTGGAGAATGGTCATTGAAAATAGAAATAAACATGTAAAGCATGGTATTACGAAGTAAAGATGTATGAAATTCATGGATAGTATTACATAAATGAATAAGGAATGCCCAACGAGCTCATATAATCATACATGTCATAATATAATTGCGTGAATACATGCTATAATAGAGGGGCTGCCTCAAATGTAATAGAGGTGGTGATCTTTATATTAATATGGGGGAGGATCAGCTCCAATGTGATGGGATGTAGATACACCCAACCAATACCATGAAACGTGTAAACATGTAAAACTAGCTGCCACCCATACGCCCCTGAATAATAATGGCCAACATGAAATATAATTAGGAAACATGAAAAGGGATTGCCGCGGGAAATCACACTCAACGCGAAAGAGTTTATCTCGTGACACAGGTGCCTCATGTGTCACGATCATGGTAACTCATGGACTAGGTGGTAAGTCATTGATCAAATTGTGGTCATGCGTATATATAGCTCGGGCAATAGGATAAGTCATGAAATCAAACATGTAAAGGATCATGGCAAAATACATAAAATGGGGAAGCATAGCAGTTCTGGGGATGAATCATGAAAAGAACAAGACATGTCTCGCCTTATGAAGGACGGAATATCCGTACCTTTTGTCAGCAAGTAACGGAAAGTAGAGGAAAGAAGATGGAAGGATACTCCTGCTTAATGTGATCTACATGTTACAAAAAGACATCTATATAAGTTACTTGTTCATGATTAAGGTTACTTTCCATTTTTTGTAACTTTCTATTTTTAGTAACTTTCTATTTTTAGTAACTTTCTATTTTTAGTAACTTTCTATAATTAGCATGATTCCTTGATTAGTACGTTCCATGATTAACATATTCCATGATTAGTATGTTTCATGATTAGTATTCTTGTTATATTGGGTACTTTCCAAAAATAGCAGCTTCTAATTATAGTAAGTTTCCAAAAATAGACTTTCCTTAATTAACTTTCCATAAATGATAACTTTCCTGATTTAATAAGTTTCCATAATTAAACTTTCCAAAAATAGACTTTCTACAAATAGACTTTCCAAAAATAGCAGGTTTCTATATATAGTAAGTTTCCATAAATAGCATGTTTCTATAAATAGCAGGTTTCTATAAATAGTAAGGTTTACATAAATAATATCAAAATGACATTTTCTACCCCCCAACTTATTTTATACAGAATATATTAAATATAATAACATGTCTAAAACATACCCCATAGTTTCAGAAATTACAAAACAAGTCCTTATACTTTTAAATAGCAAATCGGGTAACAATTAAATCACTAAAACCCTAATTGAATTTTTCCCAAGCACAAACATAATTATTTCCCAATCATTGGCATTAATTACACCTGGAAAAAATAGTAAAACCCTAACCCTAATTCATTTTAACCATTTTCTTTCCTTTTTCCCTTATTTTCGAAATCGGTAAACACAAATAAATCTCCAATAATTATTCGAATCATTTCTAAATTTTTCCAACATTTTATCTGAGTTATATGAGATATAAGAAACCCTAGAAAAATATAAAATCGGATGTACAAATAGTTTTTAAGCCGATTTCATAATTAACTAAAAATTAGGGTTTCGAATATGATTTGATTTATAAAATCAAAATAAAATGCATGAACATTTTTCTTATGCATAGATCGAACTTATAGGATGAAAAGTGAGTTGTAAAAATACATTGACAAGTCATGAAAAATTACTTGATAATTTATATGATGAATCTATGAATTTATGAATTTGGTGGAGATAAATCGATAACAAAAACCAATACCCGAACTCAAACCAAACCTCCACAATCTGTTTCTCTCACTATTTTTCCCACAATCCTTGACCTTCAAAATCACTTAGAAAAATTCTTGCTTTTGACCTTGTAAAAAATCATAATGTGCCGCCTATATGATTTTAATTAGGGTTCGTGCATTTGTTTTTAGATGATTTTACAAATGAAAAATGTATAAAAAATGAATTAAGAAAGGTGATTTAATTGCCGAAATTTGGGCCTTTTAATTTGTATTTATCATATTTTAAAACATGCCTAATTTATTTCATAATGATCCTAATTATTTAGTATTAATTTGTAAAGTATACATCATATAAATACATAATTATTCCGCATAATTATATATATATAACTTTATTATTTTCTTGTATTAACATAATTGTATTTTAATCTTTAGCAAAATTTTTATAATACATGCCATATTTTGTATTTTCCATAATTTCCTAAAACTTAAAATGAATTTATTTAAGCTAACATTTTCTTTCCATAGTGTCATTTTGGTCCATTTTTACTCTTATTGAGATTTTTAGGTTTTACATTTACATTCAATAATGCATTTACCACTCATCCTACACAAAACCCACAAGATTTTTTTACTAGAACTCAAAAATGCACATATTCGAACATACAATCAATCAAAACCTAAGAAAATGATAACCACATTCAAAATTGTTTTAACCGAGTGCTATACACACCTAAAGCTACAAAACCCCTTAACTAATTTGGTGTTTTAACCATTTAGATTTTCAAGAACCCTAATTTGAAAATTAGGGGTTTCGAGATCAAGAGTGGATGAAAAACTAATTCCTTTGAGACGTAGGTAGATTAGGTGATAGAAAACATTTTTCATGTTGTACCTTAGTGATGAAAACGGCTGGAAATGGTGATCAAGGAGATGACGATTTGGTTTTGTGAGAGAGGAGAGAAAAAAAAGTTATAAGTGTTGTGTTTGTGTGTGTTAAAAAACAAGGAGGGGGTGTTAGTGTATAAGACAAGTTTCATTTTATGCACAAATGCCCCCTTTACTTTAAAATCCTTTGCATTTTTCATATTTAAGTAATTCTAGGCATTTTAAGTTAACAAGTTGGCACAAATAGTCCTTGTAATTTTAGCTAGCATACCTAACAACTTAAATTTGCACATATTCTCTCTAAGGCATAAACAAATAACATTTAAGGCACACATATGCTAAACTTAATTAACTTTCCTTAAAAAATGATATTTCATTATTGATTAAAAACCTTTATTCCTTTTATCAAATGACTTTTTGAAGAAGATATCTGACATTTTCTCCCCTTCAAACAATGACTCGTTTTCTATTTAAAGAGCTGTAGTCGTTGTTTGAGAAGTCAAATGTTTTGAAAAGCATTTTCTGATGACTTAATGTTTTATTTTTGAAAATCAAACACCATGAAATAAGATTTCTCTTATTTTAACACATAAGCGCATTGACACGTACACTTATGGTATATAGAAAGCACGGGTTGTGTTGCAAAGTAAACACAAGCCTTTGC